>RXID01017065.1:0-18667 GCA_005019695.1 Trichopus zeylanicus subsp. travancoricus
TAGTAGTTGTTGTAGTATTAGTAGTAGCATTAATAGTTACACAAGTGGTAGCAGAATAAGTAGTAGTAGTAGTAGTAGTAGATGTAATGGCAAAAGATGTTATAGTAAAAGTAGCAATAGTAGTGGCACAGTAGTAGTATTATTAGTAGTAGTACTAGTAGCACAACAGTAGTAGTAATAGCAATAGTAGTAGCAGAAGCAACAGTAGTAGTAGCAGCTGTAGCAGTAGTGTTAGTAGTAGTTGTAGTTGAAGTAGTAGGAATACTTGTAGTAATAGTACTAGTAGTAGTAGTAGAAGTATTAGCTATAGTAGTAGTTCCAGTAGTAGTAGCAGTGCTAGTAGCAGCTGCCATGGTAGTAGCAGTTGCAGTAGTAGGAGCAAAAATAGTAATAGCAGTAGTAGCAGTTATAGTTATAACAGAAGTAGCTAGAGTAGTAGTAGCAATAATAATAGCAGTTGCCATAATAGTAGCAGCAGTAATATGAGCAGTAGTTGTAGAATTAGGAGTAGTAGTACTAGCGACAATAGTAGTAGTAGTAGTAGTATTAGCAATAGTAGTAGTAATAGTAGAAGCAGCTATAGTAGTAGTAATAGTAGAAGTAGTAGGAACTATTGTAGTCACAATAGTAGTAGTTGCAGGAGTAGTAGCAGTAGTGGTAGTAGTAGTAGTAGTATAAGTCATAGTAGTAGAAGCAGTTATAGTAGTAGTAGTAGTAGTAGCAGTTATAGTAGTAGTAGTAGTAGCAATAGCAGAAGGAGGAGTAGCAGAAGTTGCAAGAGTAGTACTAGTAGTAGTTATTATTATTGTTGCTTTTGTAGTAGTATTAGTAGTAGCAGTAGTTGTTGTAGTAGTAGTGGAAGTATTAGTAGTAGTAGTTATTGTAGAAGGAGTAGTAGTATTAGCAGTAGCAATAAGCACGGTAGTAGTAGTAGTTGCGATAGTAGTAGTAGTAGTAGCAGCAGTAGTTGTAGCAGTAGTAGTAATAGCAACAACAATAGTACAAGTATTTATAGTAGTAGTAGTAATAGTAGTTGTAGCAATAGTATCAGTAGTAGAAGCAGTAGTTGCAGATGCAGCAGCAGTAGTAGTAGAAGCATTAGTAGTTGTAGCAGCCATAGTAGTAGAATTAGTAGCTACTGATGGAGTAGTTGCTATAGTAAGAATAGTAGCAGGAGTTGTGACAGCAGTAGTGGAAGTAGTTATAGTAGTAGTACTACTACCAGTAGAAGAATTAGTAGCAATAGTGACAGTAGCTCTAGTGGCAGAAGTTGTAGTTGTAGCAGTAGTCATAGTAGTAGCAGAAGTGGAAATGTATTGGTGTCAATAACAATAGTAGCATCAGCAGCAGTAGTAGTAGTAGTGGTAGAATAAGTAATAGTAGTTGTATTTGTTGTAGTGGTAGCTGTAGTCATAGTCATCTTAGCATTAGTAGTAGTAGCGATAATAGCAGCATAGTAGTTGTGGTAGTAGCAGTAGTAGTATTTGTAGTAGTCATAGTAGTAATGGTCATAGTAGGAATAGTGCTAGCAAAAGCAGCAGTAGTTGTAGGAGTAGTAGTCATAGTAGTAGTAGTAGTAGTAGTAGTAGCAGTAGTAGTAATAGTAGTAGTAGTAGTAGTAGTAGTTATTATACTAGTAGTAGTAGTCATAGTAGTACTAGGAGTAGGAGTGGTAGTACGAGTAGTGGTAGTAGTAGTAGTTGTTGAAGTAGTAGTAGTAGTTGTTGTAGTTGGAGTAGTAGTTGTTGTTGTTATTGTAGTAGTAATAGTAGTACTAGTAGCAGTAGTAAGTACTTGTAGTAGCAGTACAAGTATTTATAGTAGTAGTACTAGTATTAGGAGCAGTAGTATAGTAGTAGTACCTGTAGTAGTAATAGTAAGTCTTTGTAGTAGTAGTAGTTGTTGTTGTGCTTGTAGGAGGAGTAGTAGTAATCATAGTAGTCATCGTAATAGTTATAGTAGTAGTAGTGGTAGTGGTGGCAGTAACTATATTAGTAGTAGTAATAGCTATAGTAGTAGTGGCAGTAGTAGCAAGAGTAGCAGAAATAGTAGTCGCAATAGCAGTAGTAGCTACAATAGTAGTAGTAGTAGTAGTAGTTGTAGTTGTAGCAGTAGCAATAGCGGCGACGAAAATCGTAGTAGCAGTAGTAGTCGTATTAGAAGTAGTAGCAGTAGTAATGGTTGAAGTTGTAGTAAGGGTTGCAGTTGTAGAAGCGGTAGTAGAATTGGTGGCAATAGTAGAACTTGTAGTAGTAGTAGTAGTAGTAGTAGTAGCAGTTAAAATAGTAGTAGTACTAGTACTAGCAATAGTAGTAGCAGTATTAGTAGAAACAATAGTATCCAAATTAGTAGCAGTAGTAGTAGCTATAGTAGTAGTAGTAGTTGTAGTTGTAGTTGCAAGAGTGGCAGCTGCATCAGAAGTAGCAGTAGTAGCAGTAGTACTAGTAATCGCAGAAGTACTAGTAATACCAGTTGTAGTAGTAGTAGCAGTAGTAGAAGTAGCAAGAGTAGTGGTATTAGGAGTAGTAGTAGCAGTAGTTGAAGTAATAGTAGAAGCAGTAGTAGTTGTTGTAGTAGTTGTAGTATGATAAGTAGTCATAGTAGCAGTAGCAAAAGCAACAATAGTAGTAGTAGTAATTGTAGCAGTAGTAGAAGTAGTAGTTATTGTATCAGTAGTAGTAGTAGTAGAAGTAGTAGTTGTTGTATCAGTAGTAGTAGTAGTAGAAGTTGTAGTAGCTAGAGTATTTGTAGCATGATAAGTAGCCGTAGTAGCGGTGGCAGTAGCAGTAGCTATAGCCATAATAATAATCACAGTTGTTGTATTAGTAGTAGTATGATAAGTAGTCGTAGTAGCTGTAGCAGTAGCAGTACTAGTAGCAGCAGTACTAGAAGTAGTAGCAGTAGTAGTAGTAGTATTAGCAGTAGCAGTAGCAGAAGTACTACAAGTAGTACAAGTAGTAGTAGTAGTAGTAGTAGTAGCAGTAGTAGTAGAAGTAGTAGTAGCAGTAGCAATAGTTTGTGAAGTATTAGTAGTAGGAGATGTAGTAGTTGTTGTTATTGTTGGAGAAGTTGTAGTAGTAGTAGTAGTAGTAGTAGTAGTAGTAGTAGTAGTAGTAGTAGTAGTAATAGTAGTAGCAATAGTCAAAGTAGTATTGGTAGTAGCAATAGTAGTAGTGGTAGTAATAGTAGTAGTAGTAGTTACTGTAGTAGTGATAGTAGTAATACTAGTAGTAGAAGTAGAAGTAATAGTAGTTGTAGTAGTAGCTATAGTAGTAATAGTAGTAACAGTAATTGTAGTAGTAGCAATAGTAATTGTAATAATAGTAGTAGTAGTAGTAGTAGTAGTAATAGTAGTGGTAGTACTACTACTAATAGTTGTAGTAATAGTAGTACTAATAGTACCAGTAGCTGCGTTAGCAGTACTAGTAGTAGGAGAATTAATAGTAGTCCCAGTAGCGGCAATAACAGTAGTAGTTGTAGATGTAGTAGCAGTAGCTATAGTAGCAGTACTAGTAGCAGCAGTAATAGTAAGAGTACTAGTTATAGTCGCAATTGTAGTGCTAGTAGCAGTATTCGTTGTACTAGTAGTCCTAGTAGCAGCAATAGTTGTAGTATCAGTAGTAGCTGCAGTAGTAGTTTTGGTAGTAGTAGTAGTAGAAAAAGTAGTAGCAGCAGTGGTAGTAGTGGTAGTAGTATCATAAGTAGCGATACTAGTAGCAGTTGCAGTAGTACCAATAGTAGTAGTAGTAGTTGTAGCAATTATTATTATCATAGTAGTAGTCATAGTAATAGCAAAACTAGCTATAGTGGTTGTAATAGTAGTAGTAGTCGTAGTAACAGTAGCAGCAGTTGTAGCAATAGTAGTAATTCTTGCAATAGTAACAATAGCAGAAGTATTAGTAGTAGTAGTAGTAGTAGCAGTGGAAGATGTAGTAGTAGTGGTAGTGGTGGCACGTGCAGCAGTTTGAGCAGTAGCGATAGTAGTAGTAGTAATAGTAGTAGTAGTAGAGGTAGTAGCAGTTGTAGCAATAGTAGTAGTAGCATAAGTAGCAGTAGTAGCAGTAGTAGTGGTAGGAGGCCTAGCAGTAGTAGAAGAAGTAGTAGCAACAGTAATAGTAGTATTAGAAGTAGTAAGAGTAGTAGCAGTAGCAGTAGTAGTAGTGTTGGCAGGAATAGTAATAGGAGTAGTAATAGAAGTAGTAGTAGTCATAGTGGTAGTAGTAGGTGTAGTAGTAGTAGCAGTAGTAGTAGAAGCAGCCGTTGCTGTAGTACTAGTAGTAGTATGAGAAGTGGTAGTTCAAGCATTAGCAGTGCTAATAGTGGTACTTCTTGTCGTAGCAGTTATCACAGTCATTGTAGTTTCAGTAGTTATAGTACAAGAAATAGCTATAACAGTAGTAGAAGTAGTAGTAATAGTAGAAGTAGTAGTAGCAGTAGTAGTAATAATAATAGTAGTAGTAGTTATAGTAGAAGTAGAAGTTACAATGGCCATAGCAGTAGTTGTAGTTGTCATGGTAGTGGCAATTACTGTTGTAGCAGTAGTAGTATTAGTAGTAGCAGTAGCAGCAATAGAGGTAGTAGTAGAAGTTGCAGCAGCAGCTGTGGCAGTAGTAGTAGCCATTGCCACAGTAGTAGTAGTAGTAGTAGCACTAGTGCCAGTAGCAGTAGTAGAAGTAGTAGTAGCAGTAGTTTGTAGTAGCAGTAGTAATAGTAGTAGTGGTAGTAGAAATATCGGTAGTATCAGTAATACTAGTAGTGGTAGTAGTAGTTAGTATTAGTAGTAGTAGTAGTAGTGGTAGTTGTAGCAGTAGTACTAGTAGTAGTTGTAGCAGCAGTAGTAGTAATATTAGTAGCATTTGCAATAGTAGCATCAACAGCAGTAGTTGTAGTAGTAGTAGCAGTAGTAGCATTAGTAGAAGTAGCAATAGTCATAGTAAACAGTAGTGGTATTATTATTATTAGTAGTAGTAGCAACAGTCGTAGTAGTAGTAGCAATAGTAGTAGTGGCAGTAGTTGTTATAGTTACAGTAGAAATAGTAGTACTAATAGTTGTAGCAATAGAATCAGCAGTAGGATCAGCATCAGCAGAAGTAGTAGTAGGAGTCAAAGTTGAAGTAGTAGTAGTAGGAGTAGTAGTAATAGAACTAGTAATAATTGTAGTAGCAGCAATAGTAATAGTAGTAGGAGTAGGAGTATTAGTTGTAGTTGTAGTTGTTATTGTAGTAGTAGTAGTAGTAGTAGTAGCACATTAGCAACACATTAGTAGTAATAGGAGTAGTAGTAGTAGTAGTAATAATAGGAGAAGTAGTAGCATTAGTAGTAGTACCAATAGTAGCTGTAGTCGTAGTAGTACCAATAGTAGTACCAATAGGAGGAGTAGTAGCATTAGTGGTAGTACCAATAGTAGTAGTACTAGCCGTAGTTGTTGTAGTAGCAGTAGTAGAAGTAGCAGTAGTAGTTGTAGGAGTAGCAGTAGTGGTAGTAGCAGTAGCGGTAGAAGTAGTAATAGTAGTAGCAGCAGCAGTAATAGTAGAAGTAGTAGTAATAGTAGGAGTAGTATTAGTGGAGTAGGAATAGTAGTAGTAGGAATAGTAGTAGTAGCAATAGTGGTGGTAGCAATAGCAGTACTAGTAGTAGTAGGAGGAGGAGCAATAATAGTAGTAGTAAGAGTAGTAGTTGTACTACTAGTAGTCATAGCAACACAAGTAGTTATAGTAGTAGTAGTTGTAATTGGAGTAATAGTAGTAGTAGAAGTGGTATTAGTAGTAATAGGTCTAGTAGTATGAGTAATAGTAGTACTAGTAGTAGTAGCAACAGTAGTAGTCGTAGTATAAGTAGTTGTAGTAGTAGTAGTCGTAGTAGTAGCAGAAGTAGTATAGTAGTAGTTGTTGTAGTAGTGGTAGTAGTAGTAGTACTCACATTAGTAGTAGCATTAGTAGGAGTAGTGTTGGTAGTTGTAGTTGTAGGAGGAGGAGTCACTGTAGTACTAGTAGCAGTAGTTGTAGTTGTAGTAGTAGTAGTAGTAGTGGAAGTAGTAATAGTAGTAGTAGTATAAGTAGGAGTGCTTCTACTAGCAGTAGGAGTACTAGTAGCAGTAATAGTAGTGGTAGTAGAAGTAGTAGTAGTAGTAGTAGTAGTAATAGCATGAGAAGGAGTAGTTGTAGTAGTAGTAATAGCAACAGAAGGAGTAGTTGTAGTAGTAGTAATAGTAGGAGTAGTTATAGTAGTTGTAGTAGTAGTAGTAGTGATAGAATTAATAGTAGTTATAGTCGCCGTTGTTGTAGTAGTAGCAGTACTTGTTGTAGTAGTTATAGTAGTAGTGTAGTAGTAGTTGTTGTATTAGTAGTAGTAGAGGTAGTAACAGTAGCTGTAAAAGTAGTAGTAGCAGTTGTACCAGTAGCAGAAATAGTAGTAGAAGCAATTATAGTAGTAGCAGAAGTAGTAGTAGTAGTGGTAGTGGAAGTCATAGTAACAATACTAGTAATGTGAGTAGTAGTAGAAGTAGTAATACCAGTAGCTGAAGTAATTGTAGGAGTTGTTTAGGAGTAGGAGTAGAAATAGTAACAGTAGTTGAAGTAGTACCAATTATAGTAGTAATAGTAGTAGTAGCAGCAGTAGTTGTAGTTGTAGTTGTAGTAGTAGTAGTAGTAGTAGTGGTAGCAGTTGTAGTTGTTCTAGTAGAAATAGCAACTGTAGTAGTTGTTGTTGATGTCGTGGTAGTAATAGTAGTAGGAGTTGTTGTTGTAGTAGCAGTAGTTGTTGTAATAGTGGTGTAACTTGAGTTGCAGTAGTAGTTGTAGTAGTAGTAATCATAGTAGTCATTGTAGTAGTAGGAGGAGGAGGAGTAGTAGCAGCAGGAGTAGTAATAGTAGTAGTAGTTGTTATTGTTGTTGTTGTTGTTCTTCTTCTTCTTCTTCTTCTTGTTGTAGTAGTAAAAGTAGTAGCTGTAGTAGGAGTAGCACTAGGAGTAGTAATAGCTACTATAGAAGCAGTAGTACTTGTAATAGTCACAGTAGTAGTAGTAGCAATAGTAGTAGCAGTAGTAGTAGTAGATGTACTAGTAGTAGTAGCAACAGGAGTAGTAGTAGTAGTAGTAGGAGAAGTTTTAGTAGTTGTTGCAGTAGCAATAGCAATAGTTGTAGTTGTCGTAATAGTAGTAGTAGTAATAATAGGAGGAGTAGTAGTAGTAGTACTAGTACCTGTAACAATCGTTGTTGTAGTAGCAGTAGTTGTTGTAGCAGTATTTATGTTAGTTGTAGTTGTTCTTGTTGTAGTAGTAGTGGTGGTGGTAGTAGCAGTAGTAGTAGCATTGCAGCAACAGCAGTAGCAGTAGTAGCAATTATTGTAGAAGTAGTCATGGTATTCACGTTCACTGTAGTAGGAGTGGCATTCGCAATCGTAGAATAGTAGTAGTAGCCACAGTAGTAGAAGTAAAAATAATAGTATGAGTGGCAGTACTAATTGCAGTAGTGGTTTTAGTAGTAATAGTAGTAATAGGAGTAGTAGTAGTTGCTGTCGCAGTAGTAGGAGTAGTAGTCTGGCAGTAATAATAGGAGGAGGAGGAGGAGTAGTAGTAGTAACAATAGGAGTTGTAGTAGTAGTGATAGTAGTAGTAGAAGTAGTAGTACTATTTGTAGTAGTAGTAGTACTAGAAGTAGTAGTAGAAGTAGATGGATAGTAGTAATAGGAGTAGCAAGAGTAGGAGTAGTGGTAGAAGTAGTTGTAGTAGTAGTTGTTGTTGTTGTAGCAATAATAGCAGTAGTAGTAGTCGTAGTGGAAGTTGTGGTAGTAGCAGTAGTAATTTTAGTGCTAGTCAAATTAGTTGTAGCAGCTGTGGTAGTAGTGGCAGCAGTAGTAGCATTAGTAGTGATTGTTGTTGTTATTGTAGCAATAGAGCAGTAGTAGCAGTAGTAGCAAAAGTAATAGTTGTAGTAGTAGTGTGCTTGAGTAGTAGTTGTAGTGGCAGTCGAACAAGTGGTAGCAGTAGTAGCAATAGTAACCGTAGTAGCAGTAGTAGTTGTAGTAGCAGTCATAGTAGTAGTTGCAACAGCAGTAGTAGTCGTAGAAGTAGTAATAGAAGTAGAAGTGGTAGTAGTGCTAGTAGCAGTAGCGGCAGTAGTAGTAGTAGTAGCAATAGTAGTATTAGTAATACTAGTAGTAACAGTAATTGTAGTAGCGATAGTAGTATTAGTTGGAGTAGCAGTAGTAGTGGTAGTAGCAGCAGCGGTAGTAGTATTAGTAGTTGTTGTAGCAGTAGTAGTAGTAGTAGCAACACCAGTAGTAGTAGTAATAACAGTAGCGACTATAGTAGTAGCAACAATTGTGGTAGCGATTATAGTAGTAGTAGCAGTTGTAGGAGCAACTTTAGTAGTAGTTGTGGTAGTAGTTGTAGTAGTAGCAGTAGTTGCCACACTAGTAGTAGTAGCAGCAGCAGTAGTGATAGTAGCAGTTGTAGGGGTAGTAGTAGTAGCATCAGTAATTGTAGCAGTAGTAGCAACAGTAGCTGTCATAGCAGAAGTAGCAGTAATAGTAGTAGTATTCGTAGTAATAGCCGCAATAGCAGTAGTGGTAGTAGTATTAGTAGTAGTTATAGTAGTACTAGTAGCCGTAGTAGTAGTGATAGTAGTAGTAGTAGTTGTTGTTGTAGTGGTAGTAGTAGTAGTAGTACGTGTAGTAGTTGTAGTAGCGGTAGCTATAGTAGAAGCAGTTGTAGTAGCTATAGTAGTAGCAGCAGTTGTAGTAGTAGTAGCAGCAACATTATTAGGAATTGTATAGTCGTTGTAGCAGCACTAGCAGTAGTAATAGCAGTAGTTGTAGTGGTAGCACTAGTAGTGGTAATAGTAGATAAAGTAGCTGTAGTTGTAGTTGTAGTAGTAGTAGCAGTAGTTGCATTAGTAGTCATAGTAGTATTAGTAGTTATTGCTGCAGCAGTAGTACTATCAGTAGTAGTAGTAGTAGTAGTAGTATTAGGAGTTGGAAAAGTTGTAGCAGTAGTAGTAGCGGCACAAGTAATAGTAGTAGTAATAATAGTAGTAGTAGTAGAAGAAGTAGCAGCAGTAGTAGTAGTAGCAGTAACAATAGTGGTAGAAGTAGTAATTGAAGCAATAGTAATAGTAGTTGCAGTAGTATTACTAGTTGAAGCAGCAGCAGTAGTAGCAGTAGTAGCAGCAGCAGTATATGTTTTAGCAGTAGTACTAGTTGTGGTAGTAGTAGCTGCAGTGGCTGCAGCAGCGGTAGTAGTTGTAGTAGTTGTAGTTATTGTAGTAGTAGTAGTAGTAGCAGTTGTAGTAGCAATAGTAGTAGTAGTAGTAGTAGTAGTAGTAGTAGTTCCGAAAGCTATTGTTATAGTAGTAGTAGTAGCAACAGTGGTAGTAGCAGCAGTAGTTGTGGTTGTAGGAGAAGTAGTAGTAGCAGGAGTAGTATAGTGGTAGTAGTAGTAGCAGTAGCAATAGCAGTAGTAGCGGTGGTAGTAGCCATGGCAGAAGTTGTAATAGTGGTGGTCGTAGTAGTAGTGGTGGTGGTGGTGGTGGTGGTGGAAGTAGTAGTAGATGTAGTAGTAGTAGTAGTCGTTGTTGTAGTTGTTGTTGTAGTTGTAGTAGCAATAGTACTAGTAGCTGTAGTAGCAACAACAGTAGTAGTTGTAGTAGTAGTTGTTGTTATAGCAACAGGAGCAGTAGCAATAGTAGTAGTAGTAGTTGTTGTTATTGTTATCGTGTTATTAGTAGAACTAGCAATCGTAGTAGCAGTCGCAGTATTCATAGCAGTAGTAGTAGCAGAAGTAGCACTCATAGCAGTCATAGAAGTAGCAGTGGTAGTTCTTGTAATAACAATAGTAGTTGTCCTAAAAGTAGTAGTAGTAAGAGTCGTAACAGTAGCAATAGTAGCATTAGTAGTAGCAAACGTTATGGCTGTAGTAGCTGTAGTAGTAGTGGTGGTAGCAGCTGTGGTAGTGCCGTAGTAGTAGTTGTAGTAGTAATAGTAGTAGCTATAGTAGTGGTAGAGGTAGCTATTTTAGTAGTAGGAGGATGAGCTATAGTTTTAGTAGCAGTAGTAGCAGGTATAGTAGTTGTAGCATTAGTAGTAGTATTATAAGGAGTGGTAGTAGCAATAGCAATAGTAGGAGTAGTAGTACTTGTTATTTTTGTAGTATAGTTGTTTGTGCTGTAGTTGCAGTAGTAGAAGTAGTAGTAGTTGTAGTAGTAGCAGAAGTAGTACTTATAGTAGTAGAGGAGTAGTAGTAGTAGTGGAAGTAGCGGTAGGAGCAGTTGTAGTAGTTGTAGTAGAAGATGTAGTAGTAGCGTAGCAGTAGCTATAGTAGTCGTACTAGCAGTAGTGGTAGTAGTAGTAGCAGTAGTAATAGTACTAGTAGTAGTGGTAGGTCTTCTTATTGTTGTTGTAGTAGTAGAAGTAGTTGTTGTAGTTGTGGTAGTAGTAGTAGTAATAGTCATAATAGTTGTAATTGGTGTAGTAGTAGTAGTAATAGTAGTAGCAGTAGCTGTAGTTTTAGTTATAATCGCAGGAGTTGTTGTAGAAGAAGTAGTAATTGTAGTAGGAGTAGTGGTAGTAGTAGTAGTAGTAGTTGTTGTTCTTGTAGTAGTAGTTGTTGCAGCAGTAGCAATAGCAGTAGTGACAGTATAAGTAGCTATAGTAGTAATAGTTGTAGTTATAGTAGTAAAATTAGTAGTAGTAGCTGTAGTTGTAGTTATAGTAATAACACTACTAGTAGCAGTAGTTGTTGTAGCAAAAGTAGCAACTATAGTAGGAGTAGTGGTAGTTATAGTAGTAGTAGTAGTAGCAGAAGTAGTAGTTGCAGCAGTAGCAACAGCAGTAGTCGCAATAGTAGTAGTAGTAGTATTAGTATTACTGGTAGTAGTTGTGGTAGTAGTAGCAGTAGGAGAAATAGTAGTAGTAGAAGTATTGGAGAAGTAGTAGTGGCAGTCGTAGCAGTCTTAGTAGTCATAGTCGTCGTAGTAGCAATAGCAGTAGTAATAGTAGGAGTGGTAATAATAGTTATAGTAGTAATAGTAGTAGTAGCAAAATTATCAGTAGAAGTAGTAGTAGTAGCAGTAGTAGCAGAAGTAAGAGTAGTAGTGGTAGTAGCAGTAGTAATAGTAGTCATAGCAGTGGCTGTAGTAATAGTAGAAATAGTCGTAGTAGCAGTAGCCATAATGGTAGTAGCAGTAGTAGCAACAGTAGCAACAATAGTAGTAGCAATATTAGCAGGTATCGAGTAAGTAGCATTAGTAGTAATAGTAGCATGTGTGGCAGTAGTAGCTATAGTAGGAGTAGTAGTAGTATTAGTAGTAGTCGTACTAGTAGTAGTTATTGTTGTAGCAGTAATAGAAGTTGTAGCACTGGCTATAGTAGTAGTAGTAGGAGTAGTAGCGCAGCTGCTAGTAGTAGTAGTAGTACTAGCAACAACAGTACTAGTAGTGGCAGTATTAGTAGCAGAAATTGCAGTAGTAGAAGTAGTAGTAGTAGCAGTAGTAGTTGTCATTGTTGTTGTAGTAGTAGTAGCAGTAACAACAATAACAGTAGTAGTAGTAGTAGTAGTAGTAGTAGTAGTAGTAGCACTGGCTGTAATACTTGTAGTAATTGTAGTAGCGATACTAGTGGCAACAATATTTGTAGGAGAAATTGCAATAGTAGTAGTAGTAGTAGTAATAGTAATAGTCATAGTAGTAGTAGAAATTGTAGTAGTAGTTGCAGTTGGAGTACTATGTAGGAGTAGAACTTGTAGCAGTAATAATAGATATAGTAGTACAAGTAGTAGTAATAGGAGTAGTAGAAGTTATTGTAGTAGCAGCAGCAGTAGTAGTAGAAGTAGTAGAGTAGTGGTAGTAGTAGTATTAGTAGTAGGAGTATTAGGAGTACTAGTAGTAGTTGTAGTAGTAGTAGTATAAGCAGTAGTAGTGGTAGTAGAGGTAGTAATAGCCGTTGTGCTTATAGTAGTAGTAGTAGCAGGCGTAGTAGTACTAGTAGTTGTAGAGTAGTAGTAGCAATAGTAGTTGTAGAAGTACTAATAGTAGTCATAGTAGAAGTACAAGCAATAGAAATAGTAGTAGTAGTAGTAGTGGTAATAGTATTAGAAGTAATTGTAGTTGTAATAGTATTAAAAGTAGTGGTAGTAGCAGTAGTAGTTGTTGTAGCAGCTGTAGTAGTAGTTGTAGTAGTAATAGTATTAAAAGTAGTGGTAGAAGCAGTAATTGTTGTTGTAGCAGCTGCAATAGTAGTTGTAGTAGTAGTAGTAATTTTAGTTGTAAGAGTAGTAGTAGTAATAGAAGGGGCAGCAGTTATAGTTGGAGTGGGGGTAGCAGAAGTAGGAGTAGTAGTCGTAGGAGTAGTTGTGCCAGTAGCAATTGTAGTAGTAATAGTAGTTGTCATAGTAGTAGTTGTAGTTGCAGTAATAGTTGTAGTAGGTGTACTAGTAGTAGTAGTAGCAATAGTGGTAGTAGTAGTGGTATAAGTAGCGGTGGTAGTTGTTGTGGAAGTTGTTGTAGTAGTAGTAGTCGTAATAGTTGTTGTTGTTGTAGTAGTAGTAGTACCAGTAGTAGTAGGAGTAGTAGTAGTTGTTGTTGTTATTGTTGTTGTTGTTGTAGTAGTAGTGGTAGCAGTAGTAGTAGCAATATCAGTAGTAGTGGTGGTAGGAGTAGCAGTAGTAGTGTTAGTAGAAGTAGTAATACTAGTAGTAGTAGTAGTTGTTATTGTTGTTGTTGTTGTAGTAGTAGGAATAGCAGTAGTGGTTGGAATAGGTGTAGTCATAGTAGTAGTAGTGCAGTACTAGTAGTCGTAGTAGTAGTACTAGTAGTAGTAGTACTAGTAGTAGTAGTTGAAGCAGGATCAGTAGTAGTAGTAGTAGTAGGATTTGTAGTAGTGCTCAGAGGAGTCGTAATTGTAGTAGTAGTAGCAGTTGTAGTAGTAGCAGTAGTTGTTGTTGTTGTTGTTGTGGTAATTGTCGTAGTAGTAGTATGAGTTGGAGTAGGAGTGGTTGTTGTAGTGGTAGTACTATTAGTTGGAGTAGTAGTAGTAGTAGTAGGACTCGAAATAGAATTAGTAGTAGCAGCAGCAATAGTATTAGTTGTAGTAGTAGTTGTAGTAGTACTAGCAGTTGTACTAGTAGTAATGTAGTAGTAGTAGAAGTAGTAGTTGTAGTATTTATAGTAGTAGTAGTAGTAGTAGTAGTAGTAGTAGTAGTAGTAGTAGTAGTAGTAGCAGTTGTAGTAGTAGGAGCAGCAGCAGGAGCAGTAATAGTAGTAGTTGTATTTGTACGAGTAATAGTAGAGTAGTAGTAGTAAGATTAGTGGTAGCGCTTGGAGTAGTCATGATAGTAGTACTAGTAGCAGTTGTAGTAGTAGTAGTTGTAGTTGTAGTAGTAGTAGTTGTTATTGTTGTAATTGCAGTAGTAGTAGTATGAGTTGGAGTAGGAATGGTAGTTGTATTGGTAGTACTATTAGTTGGAGTAGTAGTAGCAGTAGTACCAGTAGTAGTAGGAGTAGTAGTAATAGCAATAGTACTAGTAGTGGTTGTTGTTTTAGTAGTAGTAGCCACAACAGTAGTAGTAGTAGTAGTAGTAGTAATAGTCGTTGGAGTAATGGCAGTTGTAGTAGCAGGAGTGGTAGAAGTAGTAGGAGTTGGATTAGGAGTAGTAGTAGCAATAGTAGTAGTGGTAGTAGTAGCAGCAGTAGAAATAGAAGCAGTAGTTGTAGTCATGGTAGTAGTAGAAGTAGTAGTGTTAGTAGTAGTAGGAGTAGTAGCAGCAGCAACAGCAGCAATAGAATACGTAGTAAGTAGTAATACCAGTATAAATCGTAGTACTACTAGTAGTAGTAATAGTAGTAGTAGTAGTTGTTGTTGTAGTAGTAGTAGTTGTTGTAATATAAGTATTAATAGTAGTAGTAGTTGTTGTTATTATAGTAGCAGCTGTAGTAACAGTTGTGGTAGCAGCAGCAGTAGCAGTAGTAGCAGTAGAAGTAGATGTAGTAGTAGTTCTATTAGTAGCATATTCAGCAGCAGCTGGAGGAGGAGTAGTAGAAATAGTAGTATTATTACAAGTAGTGGTAGTATTAGTGGTAGTTGTTGTTGTAGTAGTCGAAGTGGTAGTAGCAATAGTAGCAATAGTAAGTGTAGCTGAAGTTGTTGTAGTAGGATAAGCAGGGCGAGCAATAGTTGTAGCAGCATCAAGAACAATATTAGTAGTAGTAGTGTAGTAGAAGCCACAACAGTAGTAGTTGTAGTTGTAACAGTCATAGTAGTTGCAAAAGTAATAGTAGCAGTAGTAGCAATAGAGTAGTAGGAGTAACAGCAGCAGTAGTAATAGTAGTGTTTGTAATAGGACTAGTAGAAGCAGTGGTAGTTGTTGTTGTTGTTGTTGTTGTAGTTGTAGTAGTAGTAGTAGTATTAGTTGTTGTAGTAGGAGAAGCAGTAGTATTTATGGTAGAAGTAGTTGTAGAAGTTGTACTATTAGTAGCAATAGTAGTAGTAGTAGTTGAAGTAGTTGAAGCAGTAACAGTAGTAGCAGTTGTATTAGCGGTAGTAGTAGTTGTAATAGTAGTAGTAGTAGTAGAAATAGTGTTAGTAGTTGCAGCAGCAGTAGTAGTAGTTAGTAGTAGTAGTGGGAGTAGCAGTTGTAGTAGTAGTAGATGTAGCAAAAGTAGTAGCAGTAGAAGTAGTAGGGGTAGTACTAGTAGCTGTAGTAGCAGAAGTAGCAGCAATAGTAGTTGCAGTTGTAGTAGTAGTAGCAGCATCAGTAGTAGTAGCTTTTGTTGTTGTTGTAGTGGGGGTAGTAGTAGTAGGTTAGTTGTAGTAGTGTAGGTAGTTGTAGTCGTAGTTGCAGCAGTAATAGTAGAGGAAGTAATAGAAGTAGTATTAGTAGTAGTAGTAGAAGCAGTCGTAGTAGTAGCAGTAGTGACAACCGTGGCAGCAGTAGCAGCAGTAGTAGTAGTCATCGTAGTTGTAGCAGTAGCAGAAGTTGTAGCTGTAGTAGTAGTAGGAGAAGTGGTAATAGTAGCATTACTAGAAGTAAAAGTAGTAGTAGTAGCAGTAGTTGTAGAAGTAGTTGTAGTGGTGGTCGTAGTAGTTTCAATAGTAGTAGAAGCATTAGTAGGAGCAATAGTAGTAATAGCAGTAGTAGAAGTAGCAATTGTAGCAGTAGTGGTAATAGTAGTAGTAATAGTATTAGCAGTAGCAGCAATAACTTTAGTCGTAGCAGCAGCAGTAGCAGTAGTAGTAGTAGTAATAGCACCAGTGTTAGTAGTGGTAGTGATAGTAGTAGTAGTAGTAGTACTAGTACTAGTAGTTGGAGTAGGAGTAGGAGCACGAGTAGGAATTGTACCTTTAGTAGTAGTTGCAGTAGTAGTGGTAGTAGTAGTAGTAGCAGTAGTAGTACCGGTAGTAGTAATAGTAGTAGTTATCGTACTAGCAGTAGTAGTTGTCGTAGCAGCAGCAGCAGTAGTAGCAGTAGAAGCAGCAACGGTAGTAGTAGTAGTACTAGCAGTATTAGTAGTAGTAGAAGTAGTAGCGAAGAGAGTAGTAGTTGTAATATGTAGTTGCTGTCATATTAGTAGTAGTAGCTATTGTTGAAGTAGTAATAGTTATAGTAGTAGCAGCAGCAGTAGCAGCCAGAGTAATACTAGTTGTAGATTAGAAGTAGTTGCAGTAGTAGTCGCAACAGTAGTAGTAGTAGTATCAGAATTAGTAGTAGTCATAGTAGTAGTAGTAGTAGTAGTAGTAATTGTAGTAGTAGTAGGAGTAGTAGTAGGAATAAGTGTAGCAGTAATAGTAGGAGTACCAATAGAGGTAGTAGTAGTAGCAGTACTAATTGTAGTAGTAGTAGTAGTAGTAGCACTAGTAGTAGTTGTAGCGCTAGTTCGAGTAATAGTTGTTGTAGTTGTAGCAGTAGTAATACTAGCAATAGTAGTGGCAACAACAGTAGTAGTAGTAGTAGTACTAATACTATTAGGAGTAGTAGAGGTAGCAATAGTAGTAGCAGCAGCAGCAGCAGTAGTACTGGTAATAATAATAGCAATACTAGTTGTCATACTAGTAGCAGTAGCAATAGTTGCAGTAGTGCTAGTATTAGTAGTATTGGTAGTAGTAGCCATAGAGGCAGTAGTAATAGGAGTAGTAGTGGAAATAGCACTTGTAGTAGTAGTAGCAGTAGTTGTGGTAGTAATGGTAGTAGTAGTAGTAGTATTAGTAGTAGTAGTAGTTGTTGTTGTAGTAGTAGTTGTAGTAGTAATAATATTAATAATAGTAGTAGCAGCAGTAGCAGTGGTAGCAGTAGCACCAGTAGTTGTATTTATAGTAGTGGTACTAGCTGTAGTAGTAGTTGTTGTTATTGTAGCCGTAGGAGAAGTAGGTATAGTAGTAGGAGAAGAATTAGCTATACTAGTTGTAGTAGCGATAACGGTAGCAGTTGTAGCTATAGCAATAGTAGTAGTAGTAGTGTTAGTAGTAGTAGTAGTAGTAGCAGCAGCATCAACAGTAGTAGTAGTAGCAGCAGTATTAGTGGCAATAGTAATAGTAGTACTAATAATAGTAGTAGTACAAGCGGTATTAGTAGTAGTAGTAGTAACAGTAGATGCAGTAGGAGGACTGGTAGTAGTAGTGCTAGTAATAATAGTGGCAGCAACAGTAGTAGTAATAGTAGTAGTAGTAGAATTATCTGCAGCAGCAGTAGTAGTAATTATGTAGTAGTAGATAGCATTAGTAATATTAGCAGCAACAGTAGTAGCTGTTGTAGTCGTGGTAGTAGTAGTAGTAGTGCCAACTGCAATAGTGGTAATAGTAGAAGAAGTAGTAGTTGGAAAAGTAGTAGTAGCTTTAGTAGCAGAAGTAGCAATAGTTGGAGTAGCAGCAGTAGTCGTACTAGTAGTAGTAGTAGCAGAAACAGCAGCAGTGGTAGTAGTAGTGGTTGGAGAAGCATCAGTAGTACTTGTGGTAGTAGTAGTAGTAGTAGCATTAATACTAGCAGCAGTCCTAGCAATGGTAGTTGCAGGAGCAGTAGTTGCAGCAGCAGCAGTAGTAGTGGTTGTAGATGTAGTAGCATAATTAGTAGTAGTAGTAGTAGTAGTAGAAGAATAGTTATAGTAGCAGCAGTAGTAGTACTAGCAGCAGTAGTAGTAGTAGTAGTAACATCAGCAGTGGTAGTAGTAGTTGGAGAAGCATTGGTAGTACTTGTAGTAGTAGCAACAGCAGCAGCATTAGTAGTAGTATTAATACTAGCAGTAGTAATAGCAATGGTAGCTGTAGTAACAGTAGTAGCAGCAGCAGTAGTAGTAGTGGTCGTAGATGTAGTTGCATAAGTAGTAGTACTAGTAGTGGAAGTAATAGTTATAGTAGTAGTAGTAGTAGTCATGGTGGTACTAGTAGTAATACTAGTAGTAACAGTAGTAGTGGTAGTCCGAAAAGTATTATTAGTAGCAGTAGCATTAATAGTAGTAGAAGTAGTAGCAGAAGTGATAGTTGTAGTAGTAGTAGTAGTAGTAGCAGTAGCAAAAGTTGTAGTCATAGTAGTAGTAAGAATAGTACTAGCAGTATCAGTAATTGTGACAGATATAGTAGTAGCAATTGTTATAGTAGTAGTAGTTGTTGTTGTTGTTATTAGAGAGCTAGTAGTAGATCTAGTAGTAGAAGTAGCATTCGTTGTTGTAGTAGTAGTATTAGTTGCAATAGTAGTATTTGTTTTTGTAGTAGTTGTACTAGTAGCAGAAGTAGTAGTTGTGGTAGAAGTAGAAGCAATAGTAGTAGAAGATGTAGTAGCATAAGCAGGAGTAGTAGTAGTAGTAGTAGTGGTAGTAGTTAGTTGTAGCTGTAGTAGCCGTAGTAGCAGTGGTAGGTGTTGTAGTAGCAGTCATAGCGGATGTAGTAGTATTTACAGTAGTAGTAGTTGTAGTAATACAAGTACAAGTAGTAGTAGTAGTAGTAATAGTAATAGAAGAAGTGGCGGTGGTAGTAGTAGTAATACTCATACTAGTAGTAGTAGTAGTAGCAGAAGTATTATTAGTTGAAGTAGCAGTTGTAGTAGCAGCAATATTAGTAGTAGTGGTAGTAGCATTAGGAGAAGTAGTAGTAGTAGTAGTTGTAGTCGTAGCATACTAGTAGCAGTAGTTGCAGCAACTGTAATAGTTGTACTAGTAATGGAGACTGGATTAGGAGTATTGGTAGTGGTAGTAGTAGTTGTAGAAGTAGTAGTGGTAGTAGCAGTAGTAGTTGAAGTAGTTGTAGTAGAAGTAGTATTAGGAGTAGTAGCAGTAGTAATAGGAGTTGTTATAGAAATAGCATTAGAAGCAATAGTAGTAGTAGTTGTTGAGTAGTGGTAGTAGTAGAAGTAGCATTAGTAGTAGTACCAATAGTTATTGCAGTAGCAGTTGTCGCAGGAGAAGTGGTAGTAGTAGCAACCGGAGAAATAATAGGAGTACTAGCTATAGCAGTAGTTGTAGTAGCAGTTGTAGCAATAGGAGAAGAAGTAGGCATAGCAGTACCAGAAGAAGTTGGTATAGTAGTAGTAGCCGTGATAGAAGAAACAGTAGCAGCAGTAGCAACAACGGAAGCAGTAGTATTATTACTAACGATAATAGTAGTAGTATTAGTAGTAGTAGCGGCAGCAGTAGTAGTGGTAGCAGCAGTAGCAGCAGCAAAAGTTGTGGTAGTATAGAAGTAGTATTAG
>RXID01017067.1:0-16361 GCA_005019695.1 Trichopus zeylanicus subsp. travancoricus
ACTACTACTACTACTACTACAACACTATTATTCCTACTGCTGCTGCTACTGCTAGTACTATAACTACTTCTACTACTACTACTAACACCACTGCTGCTGCTACTACTACAACCATCACCACCACTGCTACTGATTCTTCTTCTTCTCGTACCACTACTAGTGCTACTACTCTTACTCCTGCTATCACTACTACTACTATTACTACTACTACTGTTGCTTCAACTGCTACTTCTACAGCTACTACAACAACTACTACAATTACAACAACTGCTACTACTAAAATGGCTACTACCGCTATGACGACTACTTTTACTATTACTGCTGCTACTTCTGCTACTACTACTATTGCTTTTACTAATACGACTACTACTAGTGCCATTGCTGCTACTAATGCTACTATTATGGCTACCACTAGTACTGTTACTACTACTAATATTACTTTTGCTACTACTACTTCTACTACTTCTGCCGCAACTACTACTACTACAAATGGTACTATAACTGCAACTACTACTACAACTACTGCAACTACGACTACTGTCGCAACAACCACTACTATTGCTTCAGCTACTGCAACTACTCCAAATACTACTACTAGTACTACTCCTACTCCAGCTTCTACTCCTAGTACTACTACTACCACTCCAACTACTACGACTACTGCTACTACTTCTACTACTACTACTACTACTACTACTACTACTACTACTACTACTACTACTATTATTACTACTACTACTACTACTACTACTACTATTACTACTAATAGTATTACGGCTACAACTGCTACTCGTACTACGACTACCAATACTACTACTATGAATACTACTATTACTACTACTAATACTCCTTTTACTACTTTATTACTTCTACTACCACTGCAACTACTACTATTACCATTACTAATACTACTACCACTACCGCTACCACTAGTACTACAACAAGGACTCCGACTGTTACTACTACTACTACAACTACTACCAATACTACTCGCACTACTACTACTACTACCACTACTAATGCTGCTACTGCCACTACTACTACGGCACCTACAACTAAACTACACTACTAGCACTACTGCTACAACTACTCTCTACAATAGCAACTATACTGCTGGCTACTAGTTGTACTACTTCTAATGCCGTCTAATACTACTACTACCGACGACGACTAATACTATTACGACTACTACTACTATCACAGTTAGTTCTAATAATTGCTACTACTTCTACGTACTACGACTACTAGTATACGACTAGCAACTCCCAACCACTACAACAACTACTACTGCAGTTCCTACTACTCTACTCTACTACTACTACTACTACTCGACGATAAACTACTTGTACTCGTACGCTGTTGCTACTACTCCTACTACTACTCTATCTACTACTACGTACTCCTACTATTTCCAACTACATAGTACACTAACTACTAGCACTACGAAGTCAACAAACTACACTAGTACTACTACCACTGTTGTTGCTACTAACTCGATGTTGCTACTACTAGTACTAGTACTACTGCACCTATTCCTACAAATACTACTGCTACTAGTACTACTACTACTACTGCTACTAATCCTACTTTGGCAATTACTCCTAGTACTACTACTGCTGCTTCTACCACTACTGCTACTACCACTACTGCTGCTACTTCTACTACTATTACAACAACAACAACTACTATTACTTCTACTAATACAATTACTACTACTCCTACTACAACTACTACTACTCTTACTACCTCTACAACTAGTACTAGTACTACTTCTACTACTAGAACTACTACTACGACTAGTACTACTACTACAACTACTACTTCCACTGTTACTACTAGTACTACTACTACTACTACTACAACTACTATTGCTACTACTACTGCTGCTTTGATTACTACAACTATTGCTACTACCACTGCAATTACCATTACTACTACTACTACTACTCAAGCTACTACTCAAGCTACTACTACTCAAGCTACTACCACTACAGCTACTACCACTATTGCTACCTCTTCAACTGCTATTACAACAACTACTGCTACTACTTCTCTTGCTACTCCTGCTACTCCATCTATGACTACTACAACTCCTCCTACAACTATTACTACTACTACTGCTCCTACACCAACTACTATTACTAACTTCTACAACAACTACTACTACTACTACATCTCTTTCGAGTACTACTACAACAACTAGTACTACAACTACTTCTACAATTACTATTACTATGATAGGTACTATTGCTACTATTTATAATACTACTATTGCTACTGCTACAACTAGTACTGTCCTTACTACTGCTGCTGCTACTACTACAATAGCTACTACTACTACTACTGCTATAGCTATGACCCCTAGTATCACTGCTACTACTATTACTATTACAAAGACTACTCCAACTACTACTAGTACTACCACTACTACTCCTCATACACTGCCACCTACCCCTAAAACAACTACTACTATTAGTTCTGTTACTAGAATTACTACTACTCCTATTACTGCTACTACTACCACTACTACTGCTATCACTACTAGTACTACTACTACTACTACTACGACTTATGCTACTACTACTGCTGCTATTACTACTACAACAGCAACTACTACTACTATTACTACTTAGGGCTAACCCAAAACGACTACTTGCTACTACTACGAGCTAGTTTTGCGCTACTACATAAAATACTACTATAACTACGAAGACTAACTACTAACTACTCACTAGAACTACTACTATAACTACTGCTGCTGCTGCTGCTATTACTACTACTACTAATATTACTACTACTATGACTACTACTACTGCTACCACTACTGCCATTACGACTAATGCTTCAACTACTATTGCTACTACTACTACTACAACAACAACAACAGCTGCTCCAGCTACTACTACTACTTCTACTATAACTACTACTATAGCTACTACTTCTGTTGCTAGTTCTACTACTCCTACTAATACTACTACTACTCCTACTCCCACTCCTATTGCTACTACTACTACCCCTATGTTAACATCAACAACTATTATAGCAACTATTGCTACTACTACTACTACTACTACTACTACTACAACTACTTCTACTACTGGTACAACTACTGTTATGAGTACTTCTACTACAACTATTACTAGTACTTCAACTACTACAACTACTACTACGACTACTGCAACTACTACTACTTCTACTCCTACTGCTACTGCTTCTTTTAGTACTACTACTTCTACTATAACTACAGCAACCAATACTACTATTACTACTACTACTACTATTTCTACTACTTCTACAACTACAACTACTGCTACTTCTACTACTACTGCACCTATTAGTACAAATACTACTCCTACTATTACTAATACAGTTGCTATTATTGCTTCTACTACTCTAACTACTACTACTCCTACTGCTACTACCATTAGTTTTACTTCCACTAACGCTACTACTACTACTGCTACTATTATCACTACACGTACTCCTCCTCCTCCCACTACCACTACTTCTGCTCCTACTACTACCCCTACTCCTACACCTACTCCTATTACAGCTACTAGTACTACTAATACTACTACTACAACTACTGCAACTGCTACTCTGGTCACTACTACTATTACCACTACAACAAAAACTATTGCTGCTGCTAATGCTGCAACACCTAGTACAACAACAACAACAATAACAACTACTACTACTATTTGTAAACTACTACTACTATGAGAACAACAACTGCTACTACTGTTACTACTACTACTACTATTAATACAACTACTACTAGTAGTACTTCTACGACTCCTCCTCCTCCTCCTTCTACTACTACTACTAATACTACTACAACTACTAGTACTTCTCCTACTACTACACATACACCAACTCCTGCTTCTAAAACTATGCCTACTACTACTTCTGCTACCGAAATTAGTATTATTACTACTACTCAAATTACTGCTGCTACTACTACTTCTTCTACTACTGCTACTACGGATACTACGACTACAACAACAACAACAACTACTACTGCTCTTGCTACTACTACTACTATGACAATAGCTTCTACAGCTACTACTACAACTACTGCCACCGCTACTACTGCTATTGCTACTACCTTTACTACTACTACTACTGCTACTATTACTACACTTCTACACTGCTACTATTGCTATAGCTATTATTACTGCTACTCCTGCTGCTGTAACTCCTACTACAACTACAACTACTATTACTATTACAACTACCACGACAACTACAACTACAACTACAACTACAAGTACATCAACTACTACTACTATGACAACTACCACTTGTACTACTACAACTACTACTATTACTACTACTACTTCAACTACTGCAACTAGTAGTAGTAGTAGTAGTACTACTACTACTACTACTACTACAACAACAACAACAACTACTACTACTACTACTACAACTACTACTCCCACTACAACTACTACTCCAATAGCTTCTGCTAATCCTCCTAATACTACTAATACTACAACTACAACAACTACTAATGCTTCTTCTACTACTGCTACTAATACAACTATGACTACTACTTCTAATAATGTTATCACTCGTGCTACTATTACTACTATGACAACTACAACTACTACAACAACAACAACAACAATAATAACTATACTACTACAACTACAACTACAACTACAACTACAACTACTACTTCTACTACTGTGACTACAACTACTGCTACCTCTAGTACTACTATTACTGCGACTACTACTTCGCTACTACTAGTACAACCATTTATACTAGTATTGCTACTATTCCCACAACTACTACTATTACAACTACCAACACTCCTGCAACTACAACAAAAACAACTACAACTACTCCAACTACTACTATTACTACTCCTGCTACTACTCGACTACTACTACTACAACTGCTTCTGCTACTAATATTACTAGTACTACTACTACTCCTCCTACAACTACTACTACTAGTTTTGCTACTCCAACAACTACTAATATTTCTCCTAGTAATACTACTACTACTACTACTACTACTACTACTACTACTTCTACCACTACCTCTATTGAAACTACTTCTACTGCTACTATTACTCCTTCTCCTACTACTACTACTGTTGTTACTACTACTAATACTACTGCTACTACTGCTGCTGCTGCTGCTGCAGCTGCTATTACTATTTCCACTACTATTGACACTACTAATAGTACTACAACTCTAGCAACTACTACTACCATGACTACTACAACTACTACTACAACAATAGCAATAACTACTACTAATACTAGTACTACTACTTCTATTGCTGCTGCTGCTACTACTACTACTACTACTACTACTACTACTACTACTACTAGTATAATTTCGGGTACTACTACTACAACTACTGCTGCTACTAATACTACTACTACTAGTATAATTTTCGGTATTACTACTACAACTACTGCTGCTACTGCTACTATTATTGGTGCTACTGCTGTAACAGACTTAACCACCGTCTGTGTACACCATCATCCATTAACAAAGCAACAGGTCAAGGAACTTGTTGTGGACACTGTCACTACACTAGATTCACCAGCACGCATCACTCAGCTTGTAAACAAAGTTGAGAACCTAGAACAAGTACTCCAGCGAAGCACTGAACCACCCAAGGAAGCCAGGGGTCAATTAAGAGCTTTCAAGGATCCAATTAAGATCCTGCAGGAAGAAAAAGACAAATTAGCAGGAAATTGATGGCCTCCAGAAGGAGTATTTCTAGGCAGGAAGCTACGCCACTACCAGCACGGGCCCCCTTGTTTGAGGACCAGGTGCGGCAGTATCGACGAACTCAGAGGCGTCTGCACAATGCGCAGCAGAAGTTAGGGAAGTTAAAGTGGCAACTCATGGGAGGACAGAGCCTCTCGCACACTTTGGAGCAACAAATTGATCCGCAAGCACAACTGCAACTGTCCATGCAGGAGCGTGCTGCTATTGTACCAGCAGAAGTGCTCTACCATTCCCGGAAGGATGACACGCATCACCGAGTATATGTCCACCGAAGCGAGGAAGCAATCTTATGTGTGGAAAACAATCAAGAGGATCATGGTTTTATTCAGTAAGACAACTATCAGGAGCTTCTTCGAACCGGCATGTAGTATATCCACTTGGGAATCCTCCAAGTCTGGATTTAGACCCTTCACCGACAGGAAGAGGGCACTCTGGTGCTAGTTGTCTTTCGTGACAACTGATGGAGTGGCAATCTGGCACTTCTCACCACAATGGAGGTTGATTTAACAAGAGGTAGCCAACTTGTCTATAGTGTTCCTGACATGATGATGACAATCGATGATTTCTATCATAACATCCAGTTATCCATCCTTACCAAAGGATATGACCAATGGCAAGCTGGTAATGCAAATTTACTCATTACTGGAGGCTTAGTTGGGCGGTTATCCAATACCCCAAACATTGGCTTTGCATATGCAGTGCAGGGTGTTGTTGACTATTTGACTAGTCATGGAGTTCGTGCGCTCCCTGGGCGCAAGTTTTCAACTCGGCAACATCAAGGACAAGTCTGGATTATTCGACCTACACGGGTCTTCTATCCAATGCAGCTAGATGATGTCTGTAGTAGGAATCTTCTTGATGGATCGATCACCCTCCAGTTCTCTCATTATAAAGCTACGGAGTGGCTGACACCTCAATCTACCAAAGATAGTAGCATCTCGCAAGATGTGGAGGAACTTACCCACCTCCCGGCTACCTTTACACTACACTCTGCGACTGATGATGATCTATCTGACAATGAGGAAGATGATTCCTATTTCAGTTGGCTTTCACCGCTCACTTTTACCACTGGTGAGATGGATTACCCATGCTGGCAGCAACCATCTCTTTGGGATCCTTCAAATCCGGAGGAACCGGCGGACGAAACTCAATGCAACGGGCGTTGATTCATTGCCCGAATTGTTTCATGAAGGCTTGCAATCTCTATGGCCCCTATTATTTCAAGAAGGAAGTCCCTGTGGCTCCAGCAGCTCCAGCACCCTTCTTCCCACAAAAGCTCCTCCAGGAACAACAGTATTACATCGCCTGGTGCGATGGGGAAATAGAAAGGCTGAAAAAGGAAATGGAATTCTATAAAAAGCAGGTGGCAGAACTTGAGCTTGGACAGCAACTAGCTCAAGACTTCAAAGAACTTAGAGGAAAGGGGATCTGGGAGGAAGGATCCTCCTCCCACATGGAGAAAGAAACCTCAGTTGAAGAAACAGAAACAGCTGGTATGATCTTCCAAGAGAGCATCCAGAAGGTCACCATAAAGGGCACCACAGAACCATTGGCCAGTCCAAGACTGGTAAAAAAACATGTTATACAATATGCTAGTTGAATTCGAAATCCCTTCTATCCCCAGGTTCTGGGCCAAAGCAATCTTGGACACGGGAGCAACGACCTGTTGCATTGATGAAGGTACTACTACTACTACAACTACTGCTACTATGACTACTACTACTATTTCTACTCCTAATACTACTACTACTATTACTACTACTACTACTACTGCTACTGCAATTGCAACTACTACTACTACAACTACCCCTAATACTCCGACAACAACTTCCACAACTACTACTACTCCTATTATTATTAGGACTATGACTAATACTATTGGTACTACTACTACTGCTGCTACTGCAACTACTACTAATACTTCTCCTATAACTGCTACTACTTTTACTACTACTACTCCTCCTAATACTACAACTTCAACTTCCACTACTACTACTACTCCTACTATTACTATTATTACGACTGTGACTACTACTACTACTACTCAACCATAACTACTACTTCTACTACTACTACTTCTATGACTACTAGTACAACTAATTGTACTCCTCCTACTACTACTACTAATTCTACTCCTACTACTACTACTATGACTACTACTAGTAATATAACTACTATTACTACTACTACTGCTGCTACTACTACTACTACTACTACTTCTAATACTATGGCAACTACTACTACTACACTTGCTACGACCACTACTACTAATGCTACTGCTGCTACTACTACTACAACTACTACTATTACTACTACTACTACAGCTGTAGATGCTACTACCACTACTACTAATGTTGTTGCTGCAATTACTACTACAACTACTGTTTCTACAACTACTACTGCTACTATAAATGCAACCATTACTACTGTTGTTGTTGCTACTACTACTAATACTACCACTATTGTTATATCTGTTGCCACTATTACTTCTACTATTACTGTTGTTACTACTTCTACAACTACTATTTCTGTTGGCACTACTGCGACTACATCCACAAATGCTACTGCAACTACTAGTTCTGCTACTGCAATGAATACTACTAGTACTACTACTACAACAATAACTACTACTACTACTATTATTACTATTACCATTGCCATTACTACTGCTGGTGTAGCTACTACCGCTACTACTGCTACTACTAATCCTGCTATTGCTACTACTATTGTTACAACTACTATGGCTACTACTATTACATTTGCTGCTAGTATAACTATTACTATTACTGCTACTACTACCAGCACTATTGCTACGACTACTATTACTGCTGATACTACTACTACTACTACTACTGCTATAATTTCTTCTGCTACTGCTACTACAACTTATTGTATTACATCTGTAGCTACTACTTCTAGTTTTGCTACAGTGTTTGCTACTACTTATGCTACTACCACCACTACTACCAGTACTACTAACACTATTACTACTACTACTATTACTACGATAACTGCCACTATGACAACTACTGCTACTGCTACTACCACCATTGATATTATGATTCCTACTACTACTACTAGTTATAGTAGTAGTAGCAGCAGCAACCGTAATAGCAATAGTGGTGGTAGTATTAATAGAAGCAGTAGAAGTAGGAATAATAGTAGTAGTAGTAGTAGCTATTGCCGCAGTAGCTATAGTAGTAGTAGAATTAGTAGTAGTAGTAGTAGTAGTGGCGGTAGTAGTTGTAGTAATAGTCGCAGTAGTAGTTGTAGCCATAGTAGTTCCAGTAGTGGTTATTGTAGTAGCCAAACTAGTAGTAGTAGAAGAAGTAGTAGTAGCAGTAGCTATAGTAGTAGGAGCAGTAGCATTAGTAGTAGTAGTAGAAGCAGTAATAATAGTGGCAGAACTAGTAGTAGCAGAAGTAGTGATAGTAGCATATGTAGTAGTAGTAGTGTTTGTAGTAGTAGCAGTAGCAGTGGTAGTAGTAGTAGTAGTAGTAGCTCTAGTGGTAGTAGCAATAGTAGTAGCAGTGGTAGTAGAAGGAGAAGTAGTAGTAGAAGCAGTAGTAGTAGTTGAAGTAGAAGTAGTAGTAGTTGTAGTTGTTGAAGAAGTTGTAGTTATATAGCACAAGTTGCAATTATTGTAGCTATAACAGTACCAGTAGTAGTCATCGTAATAGTCAAAGCAGGAGTAGTAGTAGAAGTAGTAGCGATAGTAGTACTTGTAGTGGTTGTATTAGACATAGCATCCGTAGTAGTACTAGAAGTAGTAGCAAAAGTCACAGTGGTATCCATAGTATAAGTAGTAGTAGTAGCTAGTGTAGCAGTTGAAGTAGTAGTAGTAACAACTATAGTAGTAGTTGTAGAAGTAGTAGTAGTAGCAGGAGCTATAATAGTTGTGGTGGTAGTAGTTATAGTAGTAGGAGCAGTAGCAGTTGTTATCATAGTAGAAGTAGTAGTGGGTGTTCTAGTAGTAGTAGTAGTTATCGTTTGAGCGGTATTAGTAGAAGTTGTAGTAGTAGCAATTATAGTAGTAGCAGAAGTAGCAGTAGCCAAAGTAATATGAGTGGAAGTAGTAGGAGTAGTTTTAGTAGTCGGGGAAGTAGTAGCAGTAGTAGTAGAAGTAATAGCAATAGTAGTAGGTATTTTAGTAACAATAGTAGGAGAAGTAGGAGAATTGCTAGTGGTAGCAGCAGTAGTGGTAGTAATAGTAGTAGTTGTAGTAGTAGTAGTAGGAGTAGTAGTAGTAGTAGTAGTAGCAGTAGTAGCAAATGCAATAGCAGTAACAGTAGTAGAAGTAGAAGGAGAAGTAGTATTAGTTGCAATAGATATAGTGGCAACATTAATAGCAGTCGCAGTTGTGGTTGCAATAGTAGTAGTAGTAGTAGTAGTGGTGGTGGTGGTAGATGCAGTAGTAGCTGTGGCAGTAATAGTAGTATTAGCAGTAGTGTCAGCAATAGCAGTAGCAGCCCAGAATTAATAGTACTTGCAGTAGGAGTAGTAGTAGTTATTGTAATAATAGTAGTAGTGTTAGTAGTAGTAGTAGGAGTAGTAATAGTAATAGTAGTGGCAGTAGCGATACTAGTATTAGTAGTGGCAGTAGGAGTAGTATTAGCAATAATAGTAGTAGCAGTAGCAGTAGTAGTTATAGTTGTAGTAGTAGTAGTAGTTATAGTATTAGTAGCGGTAGCAGTAGTCTTAGAAGTAGTATTAGTTATAGTAGTAGTAGTAGTTATAGTAGTAGTAGTAGTTATAGTAGTAGTAGTAGTAGTAGCAGTTGTAGTAGTGGTGGTAGTAGTAGTAGTAGTTGTTGTTGTAGCAGCAGTAGCAATTATAGCAGTAGTAGAATTATTATTATTATTATTATTATTATTAGTAGTAGTAGTAGTAGTAATAGTAGTAGCAGAAGAAGTGATCCTAGAAGTAGTAGTCGTAGTAGTAGTTGTTGCTGTTGTTGTAGTTTAAGTAATTATAGTAGAAGTAGCAGCAGCAATAGTAATAGTAGTAATAAAGGTTGTAGTATAGCAGTAGTAATAAAGGTTGTAGCATAGTAGTAGTGGCAGCAGTAGTATTGGTTGGAGTAGTAGAAGTAGTAGTAGTTGTAGCAGTAATAGCAGTAGTAGTGCTAGCATCAGTAGTAGTAGTAGCAGTAGTATCAGTAGCAGTAGTCGCAATAATTATAGTAGTAGCAGTACTAATTGTAGGTGTTATCAAAATAGTAGTAGAAGTAGTAGTAGTAAAAGTAGTAGTAGTAGCCATTGCAGATGAAGCTGTAGTAGCAGTCATAGAAGCTGGTGTAGCCATATATGCTGTGCTGATAGTTGTAGTTGCTGTACAAGTAGTAGGAGAAGTAGTAGTAGTAGTAGCAATAGTTGAAGTTGTAGTAGCAGCAGTGGTAGGAGAAGTAGTACAACTAATGGTACCAATAGTTACTATTGAATAAATTGCAGTATTAGCAATAGCAGTCATAGCGATAGGAGCAGAAGAAGTAGTAGTGAAAGTAGTAGAAGTAGTTGTAGTAGTAGTAGTGGGAGTTGTTGCAGCAGTAGCTATAGTAATAGCAGAAGTAGTAGTAGCGGTGGTGGTGGCAGTATTAGTTATAGTAGTAGTCGCATTAGTAGTTATTGCTGTAGTAGTACCAGTAGCAGTAGTTATTGTAACATAAGTAGTAGTAGTAGGAGAAGCAGTAGCAGTAGTGGTAGTAGTAGTAGTAGCAATAGTAGTAGTAATAGTAGCAGCAACAATAGTAGTAGAGGAAGTAGTAGTTGTAGGAGAAGTTATAGTTGTAGGAGAAGTAGTAATTGTAGCATCTATAGTAGTAGTAGTGGTAGTCGGAGTAGTAGTAGTAGCAACAGTAGTAGTAGTAGCAGTAGTGGTAGTACCAATAGCAATAGCTGTGGTAGTAGTATGAGTAGTAGAAATAGAAGCAGAAGCATTTGTTGAAGTAGAAGTAGTAGAAGTTGTAGTTGTACTGGAAGTTGCAGTTATAGCACAAGTTGTAGTAGTTGTATAGTAGCAGTACTAGCAGCAGTCACCGTAATAGTAGTAGTAGCAGTAGCAGCAGAAGTAGTAGCGGAAGTAGTACTTGTAGTAATTGTAGTAGCCATAACATCCATTGTAGGAGTAGAAGTAGTAGCAGAGGTTATAGTAGTAGTAGCAACAGAAGTAGTAGTAGTAGTTTGAGTAGTATCAACAGCTAAAGCAGTAGTTGTAGTAGTAGGAGTAACAACAGCAGTAGCAGTAGTATAAGTAGTAGTAGTTGTTGTAGTAGTTATAGTATTAGTAGTACTAGTTGAGGGAGTAGTAGTAGTATTAGCAGGGGCTATAGTGGTTGTGGTAATTATAGTCGTAATACTAGGAGCAGTAGCAGTTATTGTCATAGTAGCTATAGCAGTGGGAGCTCTAGTGGCAGTAGTAGTAGTAGTTGGAGCGGTATTAGTAGAAGTTGTAGTAGCAGCAATCGTAGTAGAAGTATAAGTAGTTGTAGCTGAAGTAGTAGGAGTAGAAGTAGTAGTAGTAGTTTCAGTAGTTGGGGTAGTAGTAGCAGTTGTTGTAGCAACAGTAGTAGTAGAAGTAATAGCAGTATCAGTGGTAGCTATCATACTAGCAGTAGTGGGAGAAGTTGGAGAAGTACTAGTAGTAGGAGCAGTAGCAATAGCAATAGTAGTGTTTGTATCAGCAGTAGCAGTACTAGTAGTGGTAGCAGTAGCAGCAGAAGCAATAGCAATAATAGTAGTAGAAGTAGTAGGAGAAGTATTAGTAGTGGCAGTAGATGTAGTGGCGGCATTTGTAGCAGTCGCGATTGTTGTTGTTGTGGTAGTAGTAGTAGTAGTAATAGTAGTGGTAGTAGAAGCAGCAACAATAGTAGCAGCAATAGTAGTAGTAGTATTAGCAGCTGTATTAGCAGCAGCCGCAGTATTAGTAGTTGTTGTAGAAGGAGAAGTAGCAGTAGTGGTACTAATAGTAGTAGTATTAATAGTAGCAGAAGTAGCAATAGTAGTAATAATAGTAGTAGTAGCAGTAGTAGTATTAGTAGTAGCAGTAGGAGCAGTACTAGTAGTCATAGTAGTAGTAGTAGTTATAGTAGTAGTAGTTGTAGTCGTAGTCCTAGAAGTATTAGTAGTAGTCATAGTAGTAGTAGGGTTATAGTAGAAGCAGTAGTAGCAGTAGTAGTAGCGGTAGTAGTAGTAGTAGCAGCAGTAGTAGCAGTATTAGTAGTAGTAGTTATTGCTGTTGTAACGGCAGTAGCAATTGTAACAGTAGCAGTAGTAGTAGTAATAGTAGTAGTAGTAGTAGTAGTAGTAGTAGTAGTAGTAGTAGTAGTAGTAGTAGTAATAATAATAGTACTAATAGTAGTAGCAGAAGTAGTGGTCCTAGTAGTAGTGGTCATAGTAGTAGTTGTTGTAGTAGAAGTAGCAGCAGCATTAGTATTAGTAGTAGTAGTTGTTGTTATTGTTGTTGTAATACAAGTTGTCACAGTTATAGTAGTGGCAGCAGTAGTATTAGTGGGAGTATTAGTAGTATTAGTACCAGCAATAGCAGAAGTAGTAGTAGCAGTAGTAGTAATAATAGTTGTGGCAATAGTTGGAGCAGCAGTAGTAGTAGTACTAGCTGTAGCAGTAGTAGCAGCAGTAGTCTTAGCATTAGTAGTAGTTATAGCAGTAGTATCACTAGTAGTAGTTGCAATAAATGCAATAGTAACAGTAGTAATAGTAGGTGTAGTTGAAGTAGTAGCAATAGTCATAGTAATTATCATAGTAGCAAAAGTAGTAGTAGCAGTCGTAGAAGCTGTAGTAGCATTAGATACCATACAGATAGTTGTCACAGTAGTAGTAGTATTAGGGGAAGTAGTAGTAGTAGTTGCTATTGCTGTAGTAGTAGTTATTGTTACAGGAGTAGAAGTAGTAGTAGCAGTAGCAGTGGTAGCAGAAGTGGTACTAGTAATGGTACCAATAGTTGCTATTGAATCAGTAGTAATAGTAGTAGTAGCAGTAAAAGCAGTAGTAGTTGAAGTAGTAGCAATAAAAGTAATAGAAGTAGTAGGAGTAGCAAAAGTTGTCGTAGTACTAGTAGAAGTAGTTGTAGTAGGGGTAGCAATAGTAGATGTTGCAATACTAGTAGTATTAGTATTAGTAGCTGCATTTGTAGCAGTAGTAACGGTAGTAGTTATTATTGTAGCAGTAGCACTAGTAGTGATAGTTGTTGTGGTTATAGTAGTAGTAGTAGTAGTAGTAGTAGCAGTGGTAGTAGTAGCTATAGTGGCAGTAGTATTAGGGGTAGTAGTAGAAGTAGGAGTACTAATAGCAGTGGTCATAGAAGTAGTAGTAGTAGTTGCAACAATAGTTGCAGTAGTAGCAAAATTAGTAGTAGTAGTAGTAGCAGTAGTGACAGTAGTAGTTGAAGCAATAGTCGCAATAGTAGTTGTAGTCATAGTAGCAACAGTAGTAGTAGCAGCAGCAGAAGTAGTAGCAGAAGTAGTAGTAGTAGTAGTAGTAGAAGCAGCAACAGTTGTAGTAGAAGTAGTAGAAGGAGCAAAAGTTGTAGTTGTAGCTAAAGTAGTAATAATAGCATTTGTAGTAGTAGTAGTGGTGGTAGTAGTAGTAGTAGCAGTAGTGGTAGTAGCAATAGTAGTAGTAGTGGTAGTAGTAGTAGAAGTAATAGTAGAAGCAGTAGCAGCAGTTAAAGTAGAAGTAGTTATAGTTGTACTTGTTGTAGAAGTTACAGTTATAACATAAGTTGCAATAGTTGTAGTTGTAGCAGTACCAGTAGAAGTCCCAACAATACTAGAAGCAGCATTAGCAACTGAAGTAGTAGAGAAAGTAGTGCTTGTAGTAGTTGCAGTAGTCATTGCATTTGTAGTAGCAGTGGAAGTAGTAGTTGCAGTAGTAGGAGTAACAATAGTAGTAGTAGAAGTAGTAGTAGTAGTTGTAGTAGTTGGAGTATCAGTAGTACCCGTTGAGATAGTAGTAGTAGTAGCAGGAGCTGCAGCAGTTGTGGTAGTAGTTGTCATAATAGTAGGAGCAGTAGCAGTTATTATCATAGTAGCTGTAACAGTGGGAGTTCTAGTAGCAGTAATAGTAGTTGGAGCGATATTAATAAAAGTTGTAGTAGCAACAATCATAGTAGTATCAGAAGAAGCAATAGCCGAAGTAGTAAGAGTAGAAGTAGTAGTAGTAGTTTTAGTAGTCAGGGCAGTAGTGGAAGTAGTTGTAGCAGAAGTAGTAGCCGAAGTTGTAGCAGTAGTAGTAGTAGATGTTGTAGTAGCAGCAGTAGGAGAAGTAGGAGTAGTAGTAGTTGTTGTAGCAATAGCAGTAGTAGTAGCAATAGTTGTAGCAGTAGAAGTAGGAGTGGTAGTAGTAGCTGTAGAAGCAATAGTAGTTACTACAGTACAAGTAGTAGGAGAAGTAGTGGTAGTAGCAGTAGATGTAGTCGCAGCATTAGTAACAATCACAAATGTAGTAGTAGTAGCAACAATATTAGTAGTAGCAGTAGTAGTGGTAGTAGAAGCACCAGAAGCAGTAGCAGCAATAGTTGTAGTAATATTAGCAGCATCATCAGCTACAGTAACAGCAGTAGTAGTATTAGTATTAGTTGTAGTAGGAGAAGTTGTAGTATTAGTAGTAGCAGTAGTAGCTATAGTTGTAGTAATTGTAATCGTAGTAGCGGTAGTAGCATTAGTAGCAACAGTAGGAGTAGTAATAGCAGTAGTAATAGTGGTAGTAGTTGTTGTAGTAGCTATAGTAGTAATAGTAGTAGCAACAGCCTTAGAAGTAGAAGTAGTAGTAGTTATAGTAGTAGTACTACTTATAGTAGTAGTAGTGGTAGTAGTAGTAGTTATAGTAGTAGTTGTAGTAGTATTAACAGAAGTAGTGGTTGTTGTTGTAGCAATAGTAGCAGTTGTAGCTGTAGTAGTAGTTGTAGTTGTAGTAGTAGTACTAATAGTAGTAGTAGAAGTAGCAGCAGGATTAGTAGTAGTAGTTGCAGTGGTAGTAGTTGTAATACAAGTTGTAGCAATAGTAGAGGCAGCAGTAATATTAGTAGGAGGAGTAGTAGTAGTAGCTGTAGCAGCAATAGCAGTGGTACTTGTAGTAGTAGTAATAAGAATTACTATAGTAGTAGTTCGAGCAGTAGTGGTAGAAGTAGTTGCAATAGCAGTAGTAGTAGTAGTAGTGGTAGCATTTGTAGTAGTAGCAGCAGCAACATCAGTAGTAGTAGTAGCAATAATTGCAGTAGAAGCATTTGCAATAGTAGGTGTAGTCGAAGTCGCAGCAAAAGTAGTTGTAGTAGTAGCAGTAGTAGTAGTCATGGTAGTAGAAGCAGTAGTAGCAGTCGTAGAAGCTATATTAGTAGTAGTTACCATACCGATAGTCGTAGCTATAGTAGTAGTAGGAGGAGTGGTAGTAATAGTAGCAATTGCTGTAGTAGTAGTTGTTGTAGTTGCAATAGTAGAAGTAGTAGTTGTAGCAGCATTGGTAGCAGACGCAGTACGAGTAATGAAGCCAATAGTTGCTGTTGAATCAGTAGTAGTAGTAGCAATAGCAGCAGTAGCAGTAGTAGCTGAAGTAGTAGCAATGAAAGTAGTAGAAGTAGCAGTAGTAGTA
>RXID01017068.1:0-26300 GCA_005019695.1 Trichopus zeylanicus subsp. travancoricus
AGTACTCCTTCTACTACTACTACTAATCCTACTGGTGCTACTACTACAACTACCACGGCTACTACTACAACTTCTACAACTACTGATACTGCTTCTAAAATTACTACGACTACTCCAACTCCTAGTCCTTCTACTACTCCTACTACTACTTCAACAACAACCGCAACTACTACTCCTACTACTACTTCAACAACAACCGCAACTACTATTATTCCTCCTACTACTACAACAACAACAACAACATCTACTACTATTACTACTACTACTACAACAACAATCGCAACTATTGCAATTTCTACTGCTACTATTACAACTACTGCTACAACCACTACTGCTAGTGCCACTACTGCTAATACAACTACTACTCCCACTCCCACTACTACATTTACTACAACTACTTCTCCTACTACTTCGGCTACTCTTACACGTACACCTATTACTACTAGAACTATAACTTCTACTACTACTATTTGTCCAACTACTACTATAACTATTATTACCACTAGTTCTACTACAACAACTACTACTTATACTAGTAGTAGTGCCAATACAACAACTATTACTACTACTGCTACAGCTGCCGCTACTACTGCCATAACTACTACTTCTACTACTACAACAACAACAACAACTACTTCTACTGCTACAACAGCAACTCCTAGTACTACTACTACTACTTCTACTATCACTAAGACTACTACTATACTACTACTACTACTACTACTCCTGCTACTACTACTACTACAAATTCTTTCGCTAAAACTACTACTCATAAACCAAATCCTACAACTAAAACTGCACATACTAATACTTTTGCAACTAGAATTGCTACTACTCCTATTACTGCTACTGCAACTTCTACAACAACAACAACTACTACTACTACAACTACTTCTTCTACTATTACTACTACTCTTACTACTACTACTACTCCAGCTCTACTGCTACTACTACTATTGCTACTCCTACCACAAATGCAACTACTATTGCAACATCTACTACTATTACTATTACTACTACTACTACTACAACTACTACTACTATTACTACTACTAATACTACTAATACTACTACAACAACAGCAACAACTACTACTACAACTATGACTGCTACTGCTACTACTACTACTACAATTACTACTACTACCATTACTACTACTACTACTACCACTACTACTACTACTACTACTACTACTACTACTACTACTACTACTTCTCCAACTACTGCTACTACTACTATTATTCCCACTCCTACTCGTACTCCTACAACTACTATAACAACGGCTCCTCATCCTCCTCAACCTACTACTGCTCCTATTCTAGCTACTGCTACTATTACTACTCCTTCTCATACTTCTACAACTACTACAACTCCTACTACTTCTCCAATTCCAACTCCAACTCATATGAGTACTCTGACTACTGCAACCACAACTACTACTACCACTACTAGTTCCCCTAATACTACTACTACTACTTCCATTACTACTAATGCCACTCCTGCTACAATGACAACTACTACAACTACTACTACCACTACTAATACTACAACTATAGCTAATCCTGTACAACTACTACTATGGTTACTACTACTACAACTACTGCTACGACTCCAACTGCTACTACTGCTACTACTACACTACTACAACAAAAACTTGTACTAGTGCCTCTACAACTCCTAGAACTTTAATTATTGCTACAAATAATAATGCTACTACTACAAATAATAATACTATTACTACCACTACTACTACTAGAATACCTACAACTATAGCTACTACTACACCTACTATTGGTACAACTACGGCTGCTACTACTTCTACTAATACAACTCCTACTACTACTTCTACTCTTCCAGCTACTACTACTACTCCTACAACCATTACTATGGTTGCAACAACTATTGCTACTACTACTATTGATAAAACTACCATTACTACTGTGACTACAACTAGTACCACAACTACTCGTCCTACTACTACTACAACTACTACTACTACTATAACAACTACTACTGCTACTACGACTCCTCTTACTCCAACACCCACTCCTAAAATTGCACCTACAGCTACTCCTTCTACTATTACTACTACTACTACTACTACTACTACTACGACGACGACGACGACGATGACTATGGCGACGACTAGTACTACCACTACGACAACAACTACTACTATTTCTACTACTACCACTATTAATACTAATACTAGTACAACTACTAGTCTTGTAGCTACTACTACTATAACTAATACTACAGCAGCTACTACTGCTACTACCTCTACTTCTATAACTATTGCCACTACTATTATGCTACTACTACAACTGCTAATACTGGCGCAACTACTAGTCCAACAACTAGTACTATTACTACTACTAATACTACAACTACTCCTGCTACTTCTACTACTACTACTACATCTAATATTACAACTTCTACAGCTACTACTACTTCTACTAGCACTACTGCTACTACTACTCCAACACCTTCAGCTACTACTACTACTACTACATATATTATTCCTATTACTACAACTACTCCTACTTCTACTAGTACTACTGCTACTACTACTCCAACAGCTTCAGCTACTACTACTACTCCTACTACTACTACTACTAATACTACTACTACTACTACAACTCCTACTCCTACTACTACTCCTCCTCCTACTACTAATACTAATACTACTACTACTTCGAAGACTACAACTACTACTGCTACTACTCCTCCTCCTCCTGCGACTACTACAACTACAACAGCTTCTCCTAGACCTGCTACAACTACTTCTACTGCTACTGTTACTACTATGGCTACTCCAACTCCTACACATTCTACTACTCTTACTACTACTTCAAGAACAACAACTACAACAACAACTAGTACTACAGCTACTATTATTCCTCCTACTATTACCAGAACAACTACTTCTACTGCTATTACTACTACTACAACAACTACAACTACAACCCCAACTATTGGGATTTCTACTGCTAGTATTTCCACTACTGCTACTACCACTATTGCTTGTGCCCTAATAGCAACTACTGCAGCTAATACTACTACTATTGCTACTACTTCTATTGCTTCTCCTACTAATCCTCCTCCTCCTCCTACTACTCCTACTCCTACAACAACATTTACTACAACAACTGCTCCTACTACTCCGCCTATTCCTACACGTACTCCTAGTACTACTACAACTATAACTTCTTCTATTACTATTGGTACAACTACTACTACAACTGCTGCTGCTGCCGCTACTAGCGCTACTAAAATAACCATTACTACTACAACTACTCTTACTGCTACTACTTCCACTACTGCTATTACTGCTACTACTGCAACAACAATAACTACTATTTCCGCAACAGCTGCGACTTCTAGTACTACAACTACTAATACCGTAATTAATACTAAGACTACTACTATACTACTCCTACTACACCTCCTCCAGCTACTGCTACTACTACTACTACAGCAACTACTAAAACTACTAATACTACCGTTATAACTACTACTCATAAACCAACACCTACTCCCCAAACTTCACGTACTAATACTTTTGCAACTAGAAATACTACTACTCCTATTGCTGCTATTGCTACTTCTACAACAACCACAACAACAACTACTACTACTTATACTACTACTCCTCCTCCGCCACCTCCTACTACGACTACTAGTCCGGCTACTACTACTATTGCTACTCCTACTACAATAGCCACTACTATTGTAACTTTTACAACTACTATTACCACCACTACAACCACTATTACTACTTCTACTACTACAACAACAACAGCAACAACTACTAGTACTACTACTACTACTACTACTGTTGCTATCGCTACTGCTACAACAAAAAAAAGTACTTCAACAACAACAACAACAACAAAAACAACAACTACTACTACTACTATTCCAACTACTACTACTGCTACTCCTACTACTACTATTACTACTAGTATTACTACTACTACTACTCTTATTATCACTCGTACTCCAACTCCTACTACTACTATAACAACGGCTCCTCCTCCTCCACCTACTACGACTCCCACTGTTGCTACTGCTACTATTACTACTCCTAATAGTACTATTACTACCACTGAAACTCCTACTACTACTCCAATTCCAACTCCAACTCATACGAGTGCCCCTACTACAGCAACAACAACAACTACTACTACTACTACTACTGCTACTACTTTCATTACTACTACTACTACTCCTACTACTACGACCACTACTACTACTTCTACCGCTATTACTGCTACCAATACTACTACTACAACTATAGCAAATCCTGCTACCACTACTACTATGGCTACTACTACTAGACCTACTGCTACGACTCCAACTACTACTGCTACTACTACTACACTACTACTACGACTACTTGTACTAGCACCACTACTACTCCTACAACTATAATTATTACTTCTAAAAATAATTCTACTCCTACACAAAATAATACTACTACTCCTAGAACACCTACAACAATAGCTAGTACTACACCTACCACTGGCACAACTCCGACTACTACTACTTTTACTCTTCCAGCTACAACTAGTACTCCTACTACTGCTGCTGCTGTTGCAACTACTACTGGTACTACTACTTCTACTACTACTCAAACACCTTCAGCTACTACTACTGCTCCTACTACTACTACTACTAATACTACTGCTACTACAACTACTCCTCCTCCGGCTACTACTAATACTACTACTACTATTACTACTATTACTATTACTACTTCTACTTCTACGACTACTACTACAACTACAATTGCTACTCCTACTACTACTCGTCTTGCTACTACTACAACAACTATAACTACTTCTACAACAACTGCTACAACTACTGCTTCTCCTACTAATACTACTACGACTACTCCAACTTCTACTCCCTCTACTACTACAACTACTACTACTACTTCAACAACAATAACAACTACTACATAACTCTACTAGTACTGCTATAGCTACTATTGCAACTACTACTCTTACTACTACTACTACTATGACTGCTACCACTACTACTACTTCTACTACTACTGCGGCTCTTATTACTACTATGACTACTTTTACTAGAGTTACAACCACTGCTACTTTAGCGACTCGAGTTACCCCTACTATTTCCATAATTGCTACGACTACTGCCACTCTTCGGCTATGGCTGCTACTACTACTATTACTGCTACTTCTACTACTATGCCTACCATGGCTATTACTACTACTACTATTCCTCCTACTACTACTGCTATTGCTACTACAGTCGCTGCTACTACTACTCTACTGCTACTAATACTTCTACTGCCGCTACTACTACTACTATTGCTTCCACTAGTTACAATACTACTACTACTACTCCCGCTACTACTGCTACTACAGTGGCTACTACCGGTAATGCTACAACTACTACTGTTGCTGCTACTACTACTGCTACAATTATTGTTGCTACTACTACTTATATGATAGCTACATTTTCTACAATAACAACTACTACTACGACTTCTGCTACTGCTTCTACTACGGCTACTACTGCATTTGCTACAGCTGCTTCTACTATAACTACAACCGCTACAGCTACCACTTCTACTATTACTGGGACTACAACTACTGTTGTTGCTACTGCAATAGCTGTCACAACCAATGCTACTACTAGTGCAACAACCCCGACTACTACTGCTACTGCTAGTAATGCTGCTACTACTACCACGTGTACTACTACTATTACTCTTATTAATGCCACAAGGGCTGCTAATATTAATAATACTACTACTACTGCTACAACTAGTACCGCTATTACTACTGCTACTGCTACTGCTGCTGGTGCTACTACCACTACTAGTACTACTGCTGCTGCTACTACTACTACTACTACTCGTACTCCTATAACTACAATCACAATGGCTCCTCCTCCTCCTCAACCTACTACTGCTCCCACTCCTGCTACTGCTACTATTACTACTCCTTCTCATACTTCTACAACTACTACAACTCCTACTACTTCTCCAATTCCAGCTCCAACTCATACGAGTACTCTAACTACTGCAACCACAACAACTACTACTACTACTACTACCACTACTAGTTCCCCTAATAATACTACTACTACTTCCATTACTACTAATGTTACTCCTGCTACTATGATAACTACTACAACTACTACTACAGCTACTACTGCTACCACTACTACTACTACTACTATAACTAATCCTGCTACAACTACTACTATGGCTAATACTACTACAACTACTGCTACGACTCCAACTGCTAATACTGCTACTACTACACTACTACAATAACTACTTGTGCTAGTGCCTCTACTACTCCTAGAACTATAATTATTGCTACAAATAATAATACTACTACTACCACAACTACTACTACTAGAACACCTACAACTATAGCTACTACTACACCTACTATTGGTACAACTACGACTTCAACTACTGCTACTAATACTACTCCTACTACTACTACTCCTCCTACAACTATTACTATGGTCGCAATAGCTATTACTACTACTACTATTGATACAACTACCATTAATACTGTGACTACTACTAGTACTGCAACTACTCGTCCTACTATACCACTACTACTACAACTACTCCTGCAACAACTACTACTGCTACTACTATTACTACTCCAACACCCACTCCAAAAATTGCACCTACAGCTACTCCTACCACTACTACTACTACTACTACTACTACTACAAGTACTACCGCTACAACAACTACAACTACTTTTACTACTACTACTAATACTAATACCGGTACAACTACTAGTCTTGTAGCTACTACTACTATGATTAATACTGCTACAACTACTACTGCTACTACCTCTACTGCTATAGCTATTGCCACTACTATTATTCTACTACTACAACTCTAATACTAGCGCAACTACTAGTCCAACAACTAGTACTATTACTACTACTAATACTACAGCTACTCCTGCTACTTCTACTACTACTACTACTTCTACTATTACTAGTACTACAACTACTACTACTTCTACTAGTACTACAGCTACTACTACTCCAACACCTTCAGCTACTACTACTACTACTACAACAACTCCAACTGCTACTACTACTCCTCCTCCTAATACTAATACTAATACTACTACTGCTACAACAACAACAACTACTACTACTACTACTTCGACGACTACAACTACTACTGCTACTACTCCTCCTCCTTCTGCTACTACGACCACCACAACAGCTTCTGCTACAACTGCTTCAACTACTTCTACTCCTACTAATACTACTATGGCTACTCCAACTCCTACACCTTCTACTACTCTTACTACTACTTCAAGAACAACCACTACAACAACAACTACTACTAAAACTACTATTATTCCTCCTATTACTACCCGAACAACTACTTCTACTACTATTACTACTACTACAACTACAACAACTACAACCCCAACTATTGCAATTTCTACTTCTAGTATTACAACTATTGCTACTACCACTACTACTAGTGCCCTAACAGCTACTACTACAGCTAATACTACTACTACTACTACAACTTCGATTGCTTCTCCTACTACTACTCCTACTCATACAACAACATTTACTACAGAAACAGCCCCTACTACTCCACCTACTCCTACACCTACCCCTGGTACGACTACAACAATAACTACTGCAACTATAACTTCTACTACTACTATTGGTAAAACTACTACTACAACTACTATTCCAACTAGTTCTACTTCTACTGCTGCTGCAACTGCCGCTACTAGTGTGACTAAAACAACTATTACTACTACAACTACTCTTACTGCTACTACTTCGACTACTGCTACTACTTCTACTACAACAACAACAATAATTACTATTCCGCCATAGCTGCAACTTCTAGTACTACAACTACTAGTATCGCTATCATTACAAAGGCTACTACTATACTACTCCTACAACTCCTCCCCCTGCTACTGCTACTACTACTACTACAGCTACTACTAAAACAACTAATACAACCGCCACGACTAATACTCATAAACTAACACCAACTCCCCGAATTTCACGCTCTAATACTTTTGCAACTAGAATTACTACCACTCCTATTGCTGCGGCTACTACTTCTACACCAACAACAACTAATACTTATACTACTACTGCTGCTGCTCCTCCTACTACTACTACCACAATAATTACTACTACTAATGTTGCTACTGCTACTGCTACAACAACAAAAACTACAACAACAACAACAACAACAACAACAACAACAACAACAACAACAACTACTACTACTACTACTACTACTACTACTACTACTACTACTACTACTACTACAACGACGACGACTACTACTACTACTACTACTACTACTATTATTACTACTACTATTACTACTACTACTACTACTCTTATTACCACTCGTACTCCAACTCCTACTACTACTATAGCAACAGCTCCTCCTCCTCATACTGCTATAACTCCCACTCCTGCTACTGCTACTGTTACTACTCCTCTAGTACTATTACTACCCTTAAAACTCCTACTACTACTCCAATTCCAACTCCAACTCATACGAGTGCCCCTACTACAACAACAACAACAACAACTACTACTACTACTACTACTACTACCATTACTACTACTACTCCTACTACTACTACGATGACTACTACTATTTCTATTGCCACTACAGCTACCAATACTACTACTACAGCTATAGATAATCCTACTACCACTACTACTATGGCTACTGCTACTAGAGCTACAGCTATGACACCAATTACTACTGCTACTACTGCTACACAACTAATACAACTACTTGTATTAGCACCACTACTACTCCTACATCTATAGTTATTACTGCTAACAATAATGCTACTGCTGCACAAAATAATACTACTACTGCTAGAACACCTACAACAACAGCTAGTACTACACCTACTACAGGAACAATGCCGACTACTACTACTTTTACTCTTCCAGCTACAACTATTACTCCGACTACTATTGCTGCTACACCAACTGCTAACGCTACTACCACTATTGCTACAACTACCACTACTACTGTGACTACTACTAGTGCTACTACTACTCGTCCAACTACTTCTACTACTACTACTCTTGCAACAACTACTACCGCTACTACTACTACGGCTGCTACTACTACTACTACAACACCCACTCCTAAAACTACTCCCACAACTACTTTTGCTACTACTATTACTACAACTACTAATACTACTACAACAACAACTACTACTACAACTACTACCATTACTACTACTACTACTATTACAACAACTACTACTACTACTACTACTACTACTACTAATACTAATGCTACTACTACTAGTACACCTTCTGCTGCTACTACTATAACTAATACTACCACAACAACAACTACTACTACCTCTACTACTGTAACTATCGCTACTACTACTACACTACAACCACAACTACTATTACTGGTGCTACTACTAGTCAAACTACTTGTACTATTACCATTACTAATACTATTACTACTCATGCAACTGCTACCACTACTATTTCTACTCCTACTACTACTACATCTACTATTACTACTACTACAACTACTACTTCTACTACTACTGAAACACCTTCAGCTACTACTACTACTCCTACTGCTACTACAACTACTACTCCTCCTCCTCCTCCTCCTCCTCCTACTACTACTACTCCTACGACTACTACAACTACAGTTGCTACTCCTACTACTACTCCTGCTGCTACTACTACTACAACTATAACAGCTTCTATAACAACTGCTGCAATTACTGCTACTTCTACTAATACTACTATGACTACTCCAACTTCTACTCCTACTACTACTACTACTTCAACAACAATAACAACTACTACATAACTCTACTAGTACTGCTACAACTTCTATTGCAACTACTACTTTTGCTACTATTACTACTATGACTGCTACCACCACTACCCCTTCTACTACTACTACTACTTCTACTTCATCTACTAGAGTTACTACTACTATTTCCATAATTGCTACAACTGCTGCTACTCTTTGGCTATGGCTACTACTACTACTACTACTACTACTACTACTACTACTATTACTACTACTTCTACTACTATGACCACAATGGCTATTGCTACTACTACTATTCCTATTACTACTACTGCTATTGCTACCACTGTCGCTACTACTACTACTGCTGCTACTACTACTCTACTGCTACTAATACTTCTACTGCAGCTACTACTACTACTATTGCTGCTGCTTCTACTACTGCTTCCACTAGTCGCAATACTACTACTACTACTCTTGCTACTATTGCTATGACAATGGCTATTACCGGCAATGCTACAACTACTATTGTTGCTGCTACTACTACTGCTACAATTATTGCTGCTACTACTACTTCTACGACAGCTACGTCTTCTACTACAACAACTACTACTACAACTTTAGCTACTGCTTCTACTACTGCTACTACTGCATTTGTTGCTGCTACTGCTACTATAACTCAAACCACTACTGCTACCACTTCTACTACTATTACTGGGATTGCTACTACTACTGTTGCTGCTACTGCAATAGTTATCACTACCGATACTGCTACTACTGCAACAACCCCAACTACTGCTGCTACTACTAGTATTGCTGCTACTACTACGACGTGTACTACTACAGCTACTACTATCGCTACCTCAACTACTACAACTGCTACTACTACTGCTATAGCTTATACTACGACTTCTCCTACTCTTACTACTACTTCTACTACAACCATTGCTGCTACTTCATATACTCCTAGTACAACTGCTATTACTACTACATCTTCTTCTACTACTTCAACTTCTGTTGCTAATACTACAACCACTACTACTACTAGTACTTCTGCTACTACTTCTACTACTGCCACGACCGCTATAACAACTTTGACTACTAGTTCTACTACTACCACTCTATAGCCACCCTTTTAACCACTACTACCACTACTGCTACTACATCTATAACTTCAACTATTAGTACTACTACTAGTACTAGTATTACTACAACTACTACTACTACTACAACTTCTATTTCTAGTACTACTACTACTACTTTTACAACAACAACTACTACTGAGACTGCTACTACAATAGCTACAGCTTCAACTTCTACTTCTCCTATTACTACTTCTGCTACTACTACTACTACTGCTACTGCTAGTACTACTACTGCTACTACTACTATGACTAATACAACTACTATAGCTACTACTGCTGCTGCAATTGCTACTACTACTACTACTACTTTTCCTATTACTATGATTTCTGCTACTACTATTGCTGCTACTACGACTGCTACTACTGCTACTACTATAGGGAATACTACTGCAACTACCAACGCAACTATTACTACAACAACTACTACTACAGCTCCTACAGCTACTACAGCAATTGCTGCTACTACTACTACTACGACCACTGCTACAACTACTACTCCTACTTCTACGACTACTACTAATACTACTACTACGACTACTACTACTACTACTATTACGACTACAACTACTGCAACTACTATTACTATCGCTATTGTTGCAACTACAGCAACTGCTACTATAACTACTGCAACTCCTACTATGGCTATAACTACTACGGCGAATACTACTACAACTACTACCGCTACTACTACTACTGCTTCTGGAACTACTACTACAACTTCTGCTACTACTACTGTTACTACTACTTTTGCTACTACTGCTACAGCTACTACTGCTCTTACTACTGCTGATTCAATAGTAACTACTACTACCATTATTACTAGTACTTCTACTACCATGGCTACTACTACTACTTCTACTAAAGCTACTACAACAACTACTACTACAGCTACAACAACCACTGCTACTATTTCTCCTACTTCTACTACTACAGCTACAACTACCGATTTGGTTACTACTACTACTGCCACTACAGCTGCTACTGCTGCTACTACCACTATAGTTTCTACTACTGCTACCAATGCCACGGCTACTACTACTACTACTACTATTACAACTACCACCACCACCACAACTACCCCTATTACTACTACTGCTACTGCTGCTACTACTACTACTTCTACCACTACCTACACCACTGCTGTTACTGCAAGAATTTCTGAAACTACTACTGCTACTATAGCCACTGCTGCTACTGCTGCAACCACTAATATAGCACCAACTACTACTACTGCTATTATTACTACCCCTGCTATGCTGCTATTGCTACTACAACTACTACTCCTGCTACTACTAGGTCTACTACTACGACTACTACTCGTGTTGCGGCTATGGCTGTTGCTGCTACAGCTACTGCTATTACTTCAGCTACTTCTCCTACTTCTATGACTACTGCTACTACTACAACTACTCTTACTACAGCTACTGCCATAACTAATACTACTACTAGAACTGCTACTACTACAAATGCTACTGCAACTTGTGCTACGGTGACTACCATAACTGCTACTACTACTAAACTACTACTACTACTGCTTCTACTGCAACAACTGCCTCTACTACTACTACAACTACTATGACTCTACAACTACTACTATTCCTTCTATTTCTTCTACACCTATGGCTACTATTACTAATACTCCTGCTACAACTACTACTATTACTCCTACTATTACTACTACTTCAACTACAACTGCTACTCCTACTACTATTGCCCCAGCTCTTTCTACTACTGTTACTACTAATACTACTACTACTACTACCACTCCTACTACTACTATGACTGCTCCTGCTACTATTGTTACTACTACTATTTGTTATACGCCAACTACTACCATTACAGCTTCTACTCTTGCTACCATTACTATTACAACAATTATTTTTGCTACTGATACTTTTACTAGTATTGCTGCTACTACTGCTTCAACTACGGCAGCTACACCTGCTACTCCTACTACTCCTTCTATTGCTACTACTCCTACTACTAATGCTACTACTGTGCTATAGAGACAACTGCGATTACTACTATTGCTGCTCCTAGTAATACTGCTCCAACTACTACTATTGCTACAACTACTCCTACTGCTATACCTACTATTACTACTACTACTGCACCTACTACTATAACGACTACTCCAACTAGTACAACTACTACAACCACTATGGCCACTACTAATACACCTACTACTGCTGCTACTAGAACTACTTCTACTAGTACTTCTGCTACTACTACTCATACTACTACTACTATAGCTCCTACTATTACTACTTCTCCTAGCACAACTTGTGCTAGAACTGCTTCTACTGCTCCTACTACAACTACTAAATGTCCAACTATTACTACTCCTAGTACTACTCGTGCTAGAACTGCTTCTACTGCTCCTACTACAACTATTACTACTACGACTGCTACTGCTACTACTACCACTACTACTACTAATACTATGGCTAATATAGTTTCTATTACTACTTCTGCTACTACAACTGTAACTACTACTACTACGGCTACTATAGCTGCTATGACCACTACCACCACAACAACAACAACTACTACTACTCCCTCTACTACTACTACTACTACTTCTACTAGCACTTCTGCTGCTACTACTACTACTACTACTGCTACTAGTACTTCTTCTTCTTGTACTACTAGTACTACTTCCACTACTACAGCTATTACTGATACAACAACTACTTCTACTCTAGCTACAACTACCACTACCACTACTACTCCTACAATTATGACTACTACCACAACCAATACTACGACTACTGTATCTTCTACCACTGCTACTACTACTACTACTCCTCCTCATGCTTCTGTTGCTACAACTACTACAACTACTGTTATTTCTACTACTACAACTACTACTACTCCTCCTCTTCCTCCTCCTATAGCTTATACTACTACTCCTACTACTACTTCTACTATAACCACTGCTGCTACTACAGATACTCCTACTACAACTACCACTACTCATATCTCTACAGTAGCGACTTTTGTTGCTATTACTACTACTGCTACTACTTCTACTACTGCGACAACTACTATGACTACTATAGCTACTAGCACTACTACTGCTATTGCTTCAGCCACTATTTCTACTACTACTAGCACTACTACTACTATAACTACTACCACACCTATTACTTCTACTATTACTACAACTACTAGTACTACCACTACTACAATAATAACAACAACAACTACTACTACTACTACTACTTCTATTTCTAGTAGAACAACTATTACTACTTCTATTTCTAGTACTACTACTACTGCTACTAGTACTACTACTCCTACTTCTACTACTACTACTACTGCGAATACTACTGCCCCTACTATTACTACTACAGCTACTACAACTGCTACTACTATCGTGACAACTACTTCTGCTACTACTGCTACAACAACAACTACTATTTCTATGACAACTGATACTACTAGTACTACTACTGCTGCTAGTACTCCTACTGCTACTGATTTAGCAAAAACTACTACTACCATTACTACCACTACTTTTGCTACTACTGCTACTACTACTAATACTTCGACACCTGCAAATATAACTTCTACTACTACAACTACTACTGCCATTTGTATCACTTCTCCTACTACTACTACTCCTACAACTATTAGTATGGTTAACACTATTACTATAAATACTCAGACTGCTACCACTACTGCTGCTTTTGCAACTATTACAACTACTGCTACAGCTTCTACTACTGCTGCTACAGTTGCTACCACTGTTGCTATTGCTACTACTCCTACTGCTACAACTGCTACTACTACTACTACAAATTGTATTACTAATACCACTTCTACTGCTGCTGTTGCTGCTGCTACTACTACTACGTCTACTAATATTACTTTTGCTACAACTACTACAACTACGACTACTACTGCTATGACTACTACTTGTGCTACTTCTATTCGTACTACTGCTCCTACTACTACTACTAATTTTTCTATAATTGCTGCTGCTGCTGCAACACTAAAACAACAACAACAACTACTACTACTACGACTGCTACTACTACAACTACTACTACTACTATTATAACTACTACTATTACTATAACTACCACTACTACTATAACTACTACTACTACTACTAAGAAGACTGCTACTGCTACTACTAATACTTCTATTACTGCTGCTCCTACTGCTACTACTGCGACCATTGATACTACTACCGCTACTACTGCTACTGCTCCTCCAGCTGCTGCTAATACTCCTGCTATAGCTATGGCTGCAACTACTACTATTGCTACTTCTCCTACTTCTGTGACTACTACCACTAGTACAACTACTGTTACTATTGTTAATGCTACAACTAATGCTTCTACTACTGTTGTTATGGCCTCTATTTCTTCTATTCCTATGGTTGCTACTACTACTACTCCTGCTACAACAACTACTACTATTATTTCCACTAATGATATTCCTACTACAACTACTACTACTCCTACTACTACTACTACTGCAACTATAACCGCTACTCCTGCTACTACTGCTCCTGCTCCTTCCACTACTACTACTACTAATACTACAGCTACCACTGTTGCTATTACAACTTCTGCTACTACTATCGCTACCATTACTTATACTGCTATTACTTCTACTATTACTGCTAATAAAACTACTCCTAGTACTACTACGATAGCAACAACTACTACTATTGCTACAACTTCTGCTACTACTATTACTACTACAACTACTATTACTACTACTATGACTACTACTACTATAGCTGCTGCCGTTGCTACTGCTACTACTACAGCTACTATAACTATTGCTTCTACTTTTGCTACTAGTATTACTAGTACTACAACTACTCCAAATATTGCTACTACAACTACTGCTACTACTATTACTACTCCAACTACTACTACGACAACAACAACCACTACTACTCTTGCTACTACTACTACATCTATGACCACTACTAGCACTCCTACTACTGCTACAGGTACTACCTCTACGACTACTACTACTGCTACTACTTCTCCACCAAACACAACTACTGCTGCTATTAATACTACAACTAGTACAACTACTCCGACTGCCACCTACCACTATTGCTACTACTACAAGTACTGCTACTGCTGCTACTACAACTCCTGCTAATACTACTACTACTACTACTAATACTAAAACTACTAATACTACTAATACTAAAACTACTAATACTACTACCACAAATCCTCTTAATACTAGCACTACTATCACTCTTACTAATACTACTACTCCTACTACTTCTACAACAACAACATCAACTTCTACTACTGCTACTAATGCAACTACTTTAGCTGCTACATCTACTGCTGCTGCTGCTACTACTGCTGCTACTACTACTACTACAACTACTACAACTACTACTACTTTTACTACTACTACTACTATTATTCCTACTACAACTACTACAACTACTGTCACTACTGCTACTGCAGCTGCGCCTACTACTACTACTCCAACTACTACTATTACTGCCACTCCTACTACTAGTACTATTGCTACTACTACTGCTCCTGTTACCACTCGTACTCCTACTTCTAAGACTACTACTACACTACTACTACTACTACTATTGCTACTGCTGTTACTACTACTCTTACTAGTACTAATACTACTACTACAACTTGTACTACCACTGCTACTCCAACTCATACTCCTACCACTCCTCTCACAACTACAACTACAACAACTACTACAACTACTACTACTCCTACTACTACAGCTACTACTTCAACTACTGCTACCACTACTACTACTATTGCTGCTACTACTAGTAATACTACTACAACAACAACAATAACTACTACTACTATTGTAGATCCTACTACTACTGTTACTTTTATCACTAGTATAATCACTACTACCCCTACTCCAACTCCTACTCCTATTGCTACTACAGCTGCTCCAATTAATATTACTCCTACTGCAACTCCTACTACTACTAATAATACTACTACAACTAATACTACTACCAGTACTACTACTACTACTAATACTACAACCACAACAACAACTACTACCACAGCTACTCCTACTCCTGCTCCTGCCAGTACTACTACTAGTCCTATTGGTACTATTGCTACTACTGCTCCTATACCTACTCCCACTAGTACTATTGCTAGTACTTCTGCTACCTATACTACTACTACTACTACCACTCCTACTCCAACTCCTATTGCTACTTCTCCACTTACGACTTCTACTACAGCTATTACAACCAATTCTACTATTTTTACTACTACTACTACTATTACAACTACTAATGCTACTACTACTGCTCCGGCTACTACTACAACTACTAGTACTACTTCTACTACTCCCATTTCTACTACTTCTACAACTTCTACAACTACTACTATCGCTATTGCGACTACTACTACTACTACTAGTACAACTTCAATACTAGTACTACTACTACTTCAACTACTACAACAACTACTACTACAACTGCAACTACCACAACTACAACTACCCCTACTACTATTGCTGTTACTACTTCTACTATTACTACTACTACTATTACTACAACAATAACAAGTCCTACTACTACTAGTACTTCTACTACTACTAATTCTAGTACTACTATTACTACATTTAGTGCTACTACTACTACTACTCCTACCACACTTACAACTACTACTACTGCTCCTTCAACTACTTCTACTACTACTCTTGCTACTGCTACTCCTACTCTTAAAGCAACAATCACTACAACAACTACTACTACTACTACTATTACAACAACAACAACAACAACTACTACTACTACTACTACTACGAGTACCACTACTACTGCTACTATTACTACTGTTACTAATACTACTACTACTATTACTACCATCATTGCCACTACTACTACATCTATAACCACAAATACTAGTGCTAGTACTAGTACTACTACTACTACTATTACTACTATTACTACTACTATTACTACTACTATAGCTACTACTAATTCTACTACTATTACTATTACTAATAATACTACTTCAGCTACTACTCCTATTGTTGCAATTACTACTGCTACTACTACTACTACTTCTTCTACCACTATAGCTACTTCCACTATTGCTACTCCTACTACCCCTCCTACCGCTATTGTTAATATCCCTACTCCTACACCTAGTCCTTTTACTACTACAGCTACTACTACTACTACTACTACTACTACTACTACTACTACTAATACTATTTGTACTACTAAGACGATGACTACTGTTACAACAACAACTACTACAACTACTACTATTACTGATAATGCTGCTGCTATAACTACCACTACTACAACTACTACTATTACTGATAATGCTGCTGCTATAACTACCACTACTACAACTACTGATACTACTACAATAACTTATACTACTGCTGCTACTACAGCTGTAACTCCTAGTAATACTACTACTGCAACTACTATGATTACTACTGCTACTACTACTACTACTACTTCTAATACTAATACTACTACTACTCCTAATACTACTACTCATAAAGCAACCCCTTTTCCTAAAGCTACACCTACTATAACTTCAACTACTGGAATTACTACAACTCCTAGTAGTGTCGCTACTACAACTACAACTCTTCTTACTACTTTACTACTACTTGTACTACTTCTGCAACAACTACTACTGTTACCGCTACTACAACAACAACAACAACTACTACTCCGGCTACTACTACTTCTGCTACAAATGTTATCGCAACTACCTCTATTACTACTACTCCTACTACTACCATTATTATTACTACTGCTACTACTATTGCTACTCCTACTATAACTAATACGACTTCTAATATTACTATGACTACAACTACAACAGCTATGACTAGTACTACTACTCCTACTACTACCACCACTAATAGTACTACTGCTACAACTTCTACTGGGACAAATACTACTAGAACTACTACTACTTCTGCTACTACCGCTGCAACTCCAAGTCCAACTCCAAGTACTATTTCACATACTAATTCTTCTACTACTGCTGTTACTATTACAACTGCTACTACTTCTACTGCTACTGTTACAGCTACTATTACTACTACTATTATTACTACTAGTACTCCTACTACAACTACTACTGCTACTGTTACTACTACTGGTACTACTATTGCTGCCACTATTGCAGCTACTACTATGCCTACAAATCCAACTTCTCCAACTACTGCTATTACGGACACTCCTACTACTACTATTATTGTTACTACTACTATTCAAATAACCACTCATACACCTACTCCTCCGACTACTGCTACTACTATTCCACCGCCTCCGACTACTACTACTACTACTAATCCTACTCCTAGTACTACTACTACTACGATTCCTTCTAGTACTACTACTTTTAGTACAAATCAAACTGCCACACCTACTCCAAATCCTACTCCTACTGCTCCGCTACTACTATTTGCTACCACTACTACTACTATTACTACTACTACTATCATAGCTGCTACTACTACTATTTCGTCGATTACTAGTACAACTCCTCCTACTCCAACGCCTACTACTACTTCTACACCTACGACTACTACTACTACTCTTAGTACTAACGCTGCTACTACTACTACTACAAGTACTTTTACAATGACTACTTCCACTACTAATATTACTACTACTTCTAAAACTACTAGTCCTACAACTACAACTACAACAACTACTACTACTACTACTACTTCTACTAATACTACTACTACTAAAAATGCTACTACTAGTATTTCCACTACTACTACTACTAGTACTACTACTACTACTACAACTACTACTACTACTTCTTCTACTACTACTACTAATACTACATGTACTACTCCTACTACTACTACTTCTATTACCACACTATTACTGCAACAACTTCTACTACTACAAATACTACTACTACTACTACTACTACTACTACTACTACTACTACTACTACTACTACTACTACTACTACTACTACTATTGCTACTCCAATTGCTACTTATACAACTATTTCTACCACTACTACTTCTACTACCACTACCACTACTACCACTATTACTTCTACATTTATCGCAACAACTACTGTTACTCCTATTGTAGCTAATATTGCTCCTAGTAATACTACTACCACTACCACTACTATTGCTGCTACTTGTACTACTGCTACTACCAATACTACTAGTACTACTGCTACTACTACAACAACTATTACTACTACTACAACTACCACTCCCGCTACGACTTCTACTGCTAGTATACTACTACTACTTTTACTACTATTGCTGCTACTAGTACTACAACTACTACGACTACTACTACTACTATGACTACAACTACTACTACTACTTCAACTGCTACTCTGACTACTGTTCCAAGTACTACTACTTCTACAATCGCTACTATGACTTGTCTTGCTCCTACTGCTGCTACTACTACTACTACTTCTACTACTACTACCTCTACAACTATGGCAGCCGTTGCTACTACTGATGCTGCTACTAATTCTACTCCTCCTCCACCTATTACTATTACTACTGCTTGTACTAGTACTACTACTACAACTACTACAACTACTGTTACCACTGCTACTACTACTGCAGCTACTGCGCCTACAACTCCTACTACTCCAACTACTGCTATTACGACCACTCCTACTACTAGTACTGTTGCAGCTCCTACTACATTCGTTCCCACTCGTACTCCTATGTGTACGGTTACTATTGCTGCTACTACAACATCAACAACTACTACTTCTACAATTACGACTACTACTACAACTACAACTACACCTACTGCTACAATTACTACTATGATTACTGCTACTACGTCAACTACTAGTCTGACTACTGCTACTAGTACTATTGCTCCTTCACCGACTACTACTACTACTGTTACTACGACCACTCCTTGCCCTCCACCACCTCCTCCTCCACCTACTACTACTACTACTATTACTTCTACTAGTACTACTACTGCGACTCCTACTGCTACAAGTACTCCTACAACTACAATTACTGCAACTACTACTACAACTACTACTATTGTTGCTACTCCTCCCTGTATTGCTACTGCTGCTACTTCTACTATTGCTATGACTCCAACTGCTATTAGAACTGCTATATCTACTACTACCCAATTATCGCTACTATTGCTGCTAAAAATACTGCCACTACTACTACCACTACTGCTACTACAACTACCACTCCTACTACTTCCTTTGCTGCTGCTACTACTATTGGTATAACCGCTAGTACTGCTGCTCCTAATACTACAACTGTTGTTGTCGCAGCTACTACTGCAACTACTACTGCTATCGCTTATACTAAAACTAGGCTGCTACAACTATAGCTACTACACTACAACAACTACTACAACGATAACCACTGCTAGAACTACTACAACTACTATAGCTATTACTACTTCTACTACTACACTACTACAACAACTACTATAAAAACTACTACGACAACTACTACTACAACTACCACTCATACTACAACTGCTCTTACTACTACTATTATTTCTACTACGACTACTCTTACCGCCACCACAACTACTATTACTACTAGTGCTCCTACTACTATTTCTACTACTGCTACAATTACTGCAACTACAACTGCTACTACTACTACTATTGGTACAACTACTGCTACAGCTACAAATACTACTACTGCTACTCCTACAACATCTACCACTGCTACGGCTATAACTGCTACTACTACTACTACTACTACTACTACTGCCACAATTACTAACGCTACCACTATAGCTACCGCTGCTACTACTATTGCTTTTGCTTCTGCTACTACTACCGCTATACCAACTAATACTACTGCTGCAAATACCACTGCTACAATAACTACAACTATTGATACTACTACTAATGCCACTATTACTAGTACAAATGCTACTATTACTACTTCTACAACTACTATTGCTACTACTACTACTATTACTGCTACTACCACAACTAATACTACTACTACTGCAACTACTAGTACTTTGATTACATCTACTACTACTTGTACTACTACAACTGCTGCTGTACTACTGTTGCTGCAATTATAGCTATTACTACTGCTGCTGCTACTACTACTACTACCCCTGCTACTTCTCCTACTACTACTACTGTTGCTACTGCTGCTACTCTTCTACTACTACTACTACTACTACTACTACTACTACTTCCCCTACTACTACTACTACTGTAGCTACTACGACCATTCCTAATACTATTAATGCTACTACTACTACTACTATTAATGATAATAATAATAATAATACAACTATTACAACTTTTGCCGCTACTATTGCAGCTACTACTACTACAACTACAACTAATGATGCCACATCTGCTACTATTACTACAACGTCTACTACTACTTCACATACTACTTCTACTACTGCTACTACTTCTACTACCATGATTACCGCTATGAGCACTACTAGGACTACTTTTGTTAACACTATTACTACTACCACTATTGCTGCTACTACTACCACTACTGGAACTACTACTACCAGTACTACTACTACCACTGCTGCTACATTTACGTCTGCTTCTGCTACTGCTATTACTACCACTATTGCTGCTATAACTTCTACTACTACTTTTGTTGCTGTTACTACTACTACCACTATTGCTGCTGTTACTACTACTACAACTACAACAACAACAACCACGACAACAACAACAACAGCTACTACTACTACTGCAACTACTACTACAGCTACAGCAGCTACTAATGCTCCCACTATGCTACTCTTGCTAGCACTACTACTTTTATTGTGATTAATACTACTACTCCTCCTCCTCCTCCTCCTGCTACTATAACAGCTACTATTACTACTACTACTTCTATTGCTACTACTACTGCTGTGACTACTACTACTGCTTATACTATTACAACTTCTGCCACTACAACTGCTACCACTGCGACTGTACTACTACAACTACTAGTACTGCTACTACTACAGCGACTACTATGGCTACTATTACAGCTACTACTACTACTATTACGGCTATTGCTACTACTACTACTATTACGGCTATTACTACTACTTTTGCCACCAATACTGCTGGTACTACTACTACTACAACAACAACTACTACTACTACTACTACTACTACTACTACTACTAATACCACAAAAACTACTACTACTTCTACAACTACTACTAATAATCACAATAAAACAACTATTACTACTTCTGCTGCTATTGTTGTTGTAGCTACTACTACTACTACAGAAACTGCTCTGGCTACTACTGCATCTACTGCATCTACTACTGCATCTACTGCATCTACTACTTCTGCTGCTATTGTTGTTGCAGAGACTACTTTTCCTAAAACTACTACTTCTACTACTACTACTACCACTACAACAATAACAACAACAACAACTGCTACTGCATCTACTTCCGCTACAGCTACTACTATTACTACTGCTGCAGCTGTTGCTACTACTACTACTGCTGCTGCAGCTACTGCTACTACTACTACTTCTACAACAACAACAACTACTACTATTACTACTACTTCTACAACTACTACTGCTACAGCAACTACTAATGCTGCTATTACTGCTATTCTTGCTACTACAGCCACTTCTATTGCTACTAGTACTAATACTGCTACTACTACTACTCCGACTACAGCTACTGCTACTGCTACTAATACTACTACAACTAGAAGCACTGCTGCTACTACCTCAACCACTACGACTACAACTGTTACTATTGCTACTACTACTACTACAACTACAACTACTACTCCTACTAATACTGTTAGCACAAGTACAACTCCTGGTATGACTACCACTGCTACGACTGCTAATACTACTACTACAAGAGGCACTAGTGCTACAACTTCAACTACTACTACTACTATTGCTGTTACTACTACAACTACTACTCCTACTAATACTACTAGCACTAATATAACTGCCGCTACAACATCCACTACTTCTACTGCTACTACTACTATGACAACTACAATTACTCTTGCTCCAACGCTTACTCCTACAACTACTCCAACTGCTACTACTAATACCACTACTATAACTACAACTACGACAATAACTACTACTACAACAACTACAACTACTGCAAGTACTGCTACTGCTAATACGACAACTACATCCACTACTACTATTACTACCACACCAACAACTGCTACTATTCAAATTACTACAACAACAACAACTACTATCACTATTGCTACTACTTCTACTACTCCTAATACTGCTACTGCTACTACAAATACAACTGCTACGACTACTGCTACTACTACTACTCCTCCTCCTCCTATTACTACTACTACCACTAGTACTACTACTACTGCTACTACTACAACAACTACTACTACTACAACTACTACTTCTACTTCTACTCCTACTACTATTACTACTATGAGTACTATAACTACAGCCGCTACAACTACCACTACTAGTCCTACTCTGACTACAACTACCACCACTACTGCATCAACTACTACAATTGCTACTACTACTACAACTACTACTACTCCAACTACCTCTACTAATACTGCTCCTACTAATACTATTAATACTCCTGCTACTACTGCTACTACAATGAAAACTACAACAAAAAGAACTATTACTACTACTACTAATTCGACTACAACTCCTACTCCTACGCCAATTCCTACTATAGCTCCTACCCCCACAACCACTACTACTTGTACTACTTCTGCTTCTGCTTCTTTTACGACTACAACAACTACTTTTGCAACTACTACTACAACTACTATTCCGGCAACTATTACCCATTGACTACTACTACTACAACAACTATGACTACTATTGCTACTACTACTACAAATTCTACTACTACTACAACCTCTTCTACCACTATAAGTATTTCTACTACTACTACCACTACTACCGTAACTACTACTACTACTACTACCACCACCACGACTACTACTACTACTACTTCTACTATTACTATAACAAATACTACTACTATTACAACTACTACAACTTCTACTATGACTCCTAACAGTACTACCTCTACAACTACAAGCCCTACTAGTACTCCTACTTCTACAACTATTACTACCACTACTACTACCTTGGCTACTACAACAACAACGACTACTACTACTATAACTACTACTGCTACTACTACTACACCTGTTATTCTATTATCACAACTATGACTACAATTACTAATACTACAACAACAACTACTACTACTACAACTACTATTTCTACTACTAACGCTACAACTACTATTGCTAATATTGCTAACTACTACTGTTGCTATTCCTACTTTCACTACTAGTAATATTGCTAATTGCTACTATTGGTACTACTAGTACTACTCCTACTATTGACAATAGTGCTACTGCTGCTACTACACCTCCTACTGCTAATATTTTTGCTACTATTAGTACTACAACTACGATGACCACAACACCTACAACTATTGCTATTACTACAGGTAGTTCCACTACCACTACTACAACACCTATTAGTACTACCACTACTACTATCACTACTACAACTTCTACTGCTACTGCTACTACTATAACTTCTACTACCACAACTATTACTACTCCAACTACTACTACAACAACTACTACTACTACAGCTACTATAACTAATACCACTACAATTGCAACTACTACCACTACTACTCCCACCACTACTACCACTACTACTACAAGTCCGACTACTACTTTCACAGCTACAATAACAACTAATAATACTACAACTACTATTGCTACAACTACAATGACAACAACAACAACTACTACTACTGCTGCCACTAATACTACTACTACAACAACTACTACTACCACTACTACTACTACACCAACAATAACTACTACTACTACGAATGTTGCTACAACTAATGCTACGACTACTTTTGCTACTCCTAATACTCCTACTATTACTATTATCACTACAATAACAACAACTACTACTACTCTTGCTACTACCACTCCCAACACTACTAATATTACTACTACTACTACTATTACTACTATGATAGCTACAACAACAACAACTACTACTACTACTACGACTACTACTACTACCACAACTACCACTACTATTGTTATTGCTACTACCACTACTACTACTATGGCAACAACTACTACTAGTACTACAAGTTCTACTACTATTACTCTTACTACTAATAATACAACTACTACTACTACATCAACTACAACAACTACAACTCCACTATTACTGCTAAACCTACTACTACTCCAGTTACTACAGCTACAAGTACTACCACCAACACCACCACCACTACTACTACTACAACTACTGCTTCTACCAAAATCTTGACAATAACGACAACTACTACT
>RXID01017070.1:0-10070 GCA_005019695.1 Trichopus zeylanicus subsp. travancoricus
GCAGTAGTAGTAGTAGCAGTAGCAGCAGCAGTAGTCATGGTAGTAACAACAGTAGTATTGGTAGCAATTGTAGAAGTTGTAGTGTTATAGTAATAATAGTAGTAGCAGTAGTAGCAGTAATAAAACTAGTACCATTAGTGGCAGAAGTAGTTGTAGATATCGCAATAGTGGAAGTAGTAGCAGTAGTTGTATCATCAGTAGCAGCAGTAGCAGTAGTAGTAGTGATAGTAGTAACACTAGTAGCATTAGTAGCAGAAGTAGTAGTTGTAGTAGTGGTAGCAGTAGTAGCAGAAGTAGACGCACTAGCTGAAGTAGTTGTAGTAGCAGTCGTAGTAGTAATAGTAGCAATAGTAGTAGTAGTAGTAGTAGTAGTAGTAGTAGCAATACTAGTAGTAGCAGTGGTAGTAGTAGCGACAAAAGTATTAGTGGGAGTAGTTGTTATAGTAGTAGCTCAGGTGGTAGCAGTAGTGATAGTAGTAGCAGAAGTAGTAGTAGCAGCAAAAGCAGTAGAAGTTCCAGTAGTAATATTCATTGTACTAGTGGTAGTAGTAGTAGTAGTAGCATTAGTCGTGGTAGTAGCACTAGTAGCTGTTGCAGTAGTAGTAGCTGTAGCAGAAGTAGTAGCCGTAGGAGTAGTGGTAGTCGTAGTTGTAGTAGTCGTAGTTGTTGTTATAGCAATAGTAGCAACAGCAGCAGCAGCAGTAGTTGTTTTAGAAGGTAGTAGTAGCAGTAGTAATTTTATTGGCAGTCAAATTAGTGGTAGCAATAGTGGCCGTAATAGCAGTAGTACTAGTAGTAGTTGTTGTTCTTCTTCTTGCTGCAACAGTAGCAGTAGAAGTAAGCATAGTAGCAGTAGTTGTCATAGAAGTGGTAGTTGCAGTAGCAGCAGCAGCAGCAGCAATTGTAGTAGTAATAGTAGTAGTACTAGCAGTAGAAGTAGCAGCAGCAGGAGTAGTTGTAGCAGTTGTAGTAGACACAGTAGTAGTAGGAGTAGTAGTAGTTCTTGTAATAGTGGTAATAGTAGGAGAAGAGGTCATAATATTAGCAGTATTAGTTTTGATAGTAGTAGTAGTTGTTATTGTAGTAGAAGTAGCAGTAGTTGTTATAGTAGTTGTAGAAGTAGCAGTAGTTGTTATAGTAGTTGTAGTGGTCGTGGTACTTGTGGCATTAATAGTTGTACCAATAGTAGTAGGTGTTGTCATCACTGTAGTAGCAGTAGCACTAGTAATAGTAGAAGTACTGGTAATAATAGCAGTAGTAGTAGTAGAGTAGCAGTAGTAGCAGTAGTAGCACCAGCAATAGTATAAGTAGTCGTAGTAATAGGAGTAGTAGTAGTGCGAGTAGCAGTTGTAGTTGTAGCAGTAGTAGTAGTAGTTGTAGTAGTTGTAGTAGTATTAGTAGCACTACCAGCAGTTGTAGAAGTAGCAGTAGTTGTAGTAGTACTAGTAGTAGAATTAACAGCTGCAGTAGTAGTAGTACTACTACTATTAGTAGTAGCAGTAGTAGTAGGAGATGTAGTAGTAGTATTTGTAGTAGTCATAATATTCGAAGAAGTCATATTGGTAGCAATAGCAATAGCAGTATTAGCTTTGAAAGTAGCAGTAGTTGTAGTTATAGTAGAAGGGGTAGAAGTTCTTACAATAGTTGTAGAAGTAGAAGTAGTAGTTGTTGTTATAGTAGTTGTGGTGCTCATAGTACTAGTGGCATTATTAGTAGTACCAGTAGTAGTAGTAGTCGTCACAGTTGTAGTAGTAGCTTAGCATTAGTCGTAGTTGTAATAGTAGTAGTAGTAGTAGTGGTAGTAGCAAAAGTAGTAGTTATACCAGCAGTAATAGTAGAAGTAGTAGTAGTAGAAGGAGTAGTATTAGTAGGAGTAGCAGTAGTAGTAGTAGCAGTATTGGTAATAACAGTAGCGATAGCAGCAGTAGCAGCAGTAGTAGCAGTAGTACTAGTAGTAGTAAGAGTAGTAGTAGTAGTACTAGTAGTAAGAGTAGTAGTAGTTGTTGTAGCAATAGTGGTAGTAATATGAGTAATAATAGTAGTAGTAGTAGTGGTACTAGTAGTAATAGGCGTAGTAATATGAGTAATAGTAGTAGTTGTTGTTGTAGTAGCAATAGTAGTAGTAGTAGTTGGTGCAGTAGTAGTAGTATTAGTGTTAGTAGCAATAGCAATAGTAGTAGTAGAGAAGTTAAAGTAGTAGCAGAAGTTGAAGTAGAAGTAGCAATAGCAGCTACAGTAGTTGGAGTAGTAGTAGAAGAAGCGGTAGAAGTAGTAGTCGTTGTATTTATAATAGAAGTGGCAGTAATGGCTGAAGTAGCAGTTGTTGTAGTAGTCACAGTAGTAGACACAGTAGCAGTATAAGTAGTAACAGAAGTGGTAGCAATAGTAGTAGTAGCAGTCATGCCATCCATAGTAGTAGTAGAAATAGTAACAAAAGTCGTTGTAGTGGCAATAGTAGTAATAGCATCAATAGTTGCCACAAAAGCAGCAGCAGGAGTAGTAATTTTAGGAGCAGTAGTATTAGTACTAGGAGTAACAACAACGATAGTCATAGTAGAAGCAGTAATTGTAGTAGTAGTAGTAGTGGTAGTAGAAGTAGTAGTAGCAATAGTAATAACAATAGTAATAGTAGTGATAGTAAGAGCAGTAGTAGGAGTTACAACAGCGGTAGTAGTAGTAGAAGTCATAGTAGTAGCAGTTGTAGTTGGAGTATCTGTAATAGCAAGAGAAGTTGTAGTAGTAGTTGCAGTAATAGTAATAGTTGCAATAGCAGGAGCCACAATAGAAGTGGTAGCAGTTGTTGAAGTAGTAGGAGCAGTAGTAGTAGTTGTAGTAGTTGTATTAGCAATAGGAGTACTAGTAGAAGTAGTAATAGTAGTTGGTGAAATATTGGCGGGTGTATTAGTAGCGACAATAGTAGTAGTAGGAGTAGCAGAAGTAGCAGTAGTAGTAGGAGTAATAGTTGTTGTTGTAAGAGTAGTAGCGATAGTAGTACACATAGCAGTTGCAGTAGTGGTAGCTGAAGTAGTAGTACTCACAGTAGTAGCAGGAGTATCATTGCTAAAAATAATAGTAGTTGTAGTTATAGTTGTAATTGGAGTACTAGTAGTAGCAGTTGCCATAGCGGTAGCAGTAATAGCAACAGTAGTTGTAGTAGTAGAAGCAGTTGTAGTAGTAATAGCAGCAACAATAGAAATTGTAGTAGTAGCAGTAGCATTAGTACTAGGAGCACAAGTAGTGGTATTAGTAGTAGTAGCAGCAGTAGTAGTAGCATTTGCAGAAGGAGCAATAGTACAAGCACTAACCCTACTACTACTACAACTACACCTACTACTACTCCTACACCGGCTGCCACTACTACCCCTACGTCTACTATTATTGTTACTGCTACTAATACCACTACTAATCCTAATACTACTACTACAATTGCTACTACAACTTTTACTACTACTACTCCTCCTAACACTCCTATTACAACTGCTACTACTATTGCTGCTACTATTACTCCTCCTCCGGCTACTACCACATTACTACTATAATTACTGCTGCTACTACTCCTACTACTAGTACTGCTGCTGTTACTACTACTACTGCTACCACTACAGCTGCTACTACTACTCCTACTGCTACTAGCCTACTACTACCACCTCTAATTCTACTACTACTAGTCGTACCCCAATTGTGACTACTACTCCTCCACTACCACTACAACTACAACTACTAATAATATTCCAATTCCTAGTACTACTACTACTATGACTACTACTACTGCTAATGCTAATACTACTACTACTGCTGCTGCTATTGCTACTAGTGCTACTACTACTACTATTACTACTACGCTGCTACTACTACTCCTACCACTACTAATAAGACTACTACTACTATATCTAATATTACTGTTACTAGTACTGTTGCTATTGCTGCTACTACTTCTACTTCTACTACCACTACAACTACTACTACTACTATCACTACTAGAAGTAGTACTGCAACTACTACTCTTGCTACTGCTACTACTACTACTACTACTACAACTACTACTACACCTACTACTCGAACTACAAGAACTACAACAACTAGGACTACTACTATACCTACTACTACTACTACAACTACTATTAGTACTACGTCTACTATTTTAACTCCTACTACTCCTACTACTACTACTTCTCTGACTACTACTACTCCTCATCCTACTACTACTATGACTACAACTATTCGTACTCCTACAACAACTCCTACTCCTGCTACAACTACTACTACAACTGCTTCCACTACTCCAACAACTACAACTCCTACTATACTCCTACTACAACTCCTACTACAACAACTACTGCAACTACTACTACAATTACTACTAGTACTACTACTACTATGACTACTACTAAGATTACTACTACTGCTGCTACAACTACGGCTATTGCTACTACAACAAGAACAATGACTATTGTGAATACGACTATTCCAACTACACTGCTACTGCTGCGGCTATTACTACTACCTCTACTACTATTCCAACTCCTACTACTACTACTTCTACTTCTACTGCTCCAAGTCCTACTATTGCTACAACAACAACTACTACGACTACTACTATTCCTACTCCTACTTCAACTTCTACTGCTACTATTACTACTAGTACTGCTGCTCCCACTACTACAAAACTACAACTCCCACTGCTAGTCCCACTCCAACTACTACTGCCACTACAACTACTAGTACCGCAACTACCACTACTCAAACAACTACAACTCCTACTAATACTCCAACTACAACTACTATGACTTCTACTACTACTACAACTACTACATCTACTACTACTGTTACTACTACTACTGCTGCTGCTACTACTACTAGTACTACTAATCCTATTACTACCGCTACTACCACCACCACCACCACCACTACGACTACTACTCCTACCACTACTATTTCAATTACTACTACTACTACAACAACCGCTACTACTTCTACTCCAAGTAGTGCAACAACTACTACAACTCCTACTATAGCTCCAACTCCAACTCTGACTCCTACTACTACTCCAACTACTACCAGTACTACAACAACTACTACTATGACTGCCCCTAGTAACTCCTACTACTACTACTAATGCTACTGCTACTACTACTACTAGTGCTATGACTAATGCTACTGCTGCAGGTACTGCTGCAATACTACTACTACAACTACTACTATTAATACTATTCCCAATACTACTACTACTACTCCTTTTGCCACTACTAAAACTACTACTCGTACTAATAAAACTGCTCCAAACACTCCTACTACTACTAATACTACTACTACTACTGCTACTACTACTGCTACTTCTACTACTACCACTACTATTACAACAACAACTACTACTGCTACTACTGCTACTACTATTACTACTAATACTACTATTGCTACTATTACTACCACTACTGCTCTTAGTACTACTACTGCAACTATTACAATTACAAGAACTTCTACAACTAGGACAGCTGCTATTCCTACGATTACTACTACAACTACTATTACTACTACGTCTACTACTATTTCAACTCCAACTACTACTATGACTACAACTACTAGTACTGCTGCTACAACTATTCTGACAACTACAACTCATACTATACTCCTACTACAACTCCGACTACGACAACTACTACAATTGCTACTTCAATTACTACTACTACTACGACTACTACTAATGTTACTACTACTAGTACTATGACTGTTGCTACTACAACAATAACTACTACTTCTACGACTACTACTATTCATACTACTACTACTACTACTACTACTGCAACTATTACTATTGCTACTACTACTACTACCTCTACTACTATTCCAACTCTTACTATAACTACTGCTACTACTACTACTCCAACTCCTACTATGGCTAAAACTACTACAACTACGACAACTACTATTCCTACTCCTACTCCAACTCCCACTCCTATTGCAACTACTAGTACGGTTGCTTCCACTACTACAACAACTATAACTCCCACTGCTAGTCCCACTCCAACTCCTATTGCTACTACAACTACTAGTACTGCTGCTAGCACAACTCCAACAGCTACAAATCCTACTACTACTCCTACTACAACTCCCACTATTGCCCCAACTACAACTCCGACTATGACTACAACTGCAACTACTATTATAACAACTAGTACTACGACTGCTGCTGCTGTTGTTGCTGCTACTGCTACTACAACAACAACAACTACTACTACTACCAATATCAATGTTGCTGCTGCTACAACTACTAGTACTAGTACTACTTCTACTACTAATACTACTGTGACTACTACTACTACAACTACTTCAACTACTGCTCCTACTGCTACAACTACTCCTACTAAAACGACGACTTCTACTACTAATACAACTGCTATATCAACTACTACTGTTACTTCTACTGCAGCTAGAGCTGCTACTAGTACTACTACTACTACTAATGCTATTACTTCCACTACAACCACTACTACTACTACTACTACTACTACTACTACTACTACTACTCCCATCACTACTACTACTATTACAACTACCAGTACTACCATTACTATTTCAACAACTACTACTACTACTACTCCTACTCCAAAAATCGCTACAACTACAACTACTAGTAGTAGTACTACAACTATTACTACTCCTACTACTACTCCTAATAATACTACTGCTACCACTACTACAACAACTATTACTACTACTAGTGCTACGACTAGTGCTGCTATTGCAGGCACTTCTACAACTGCTACTTCTACTACGATTGACACTACTACTACTACAACCACCACCACGACTACTACTCCTACTCCGACTACTTCTACAAATACAACTACAACAAACCCTAATACTACTCCTACTTACACTCCTACTTCTACTATTATTAATACTACTACTACTACTAGTACTACAACAACAACATGAACAACAACTACTACTCTTACTATGCTACTACTCCTGCCACAAATACTACTACTACTCCTCCTCCTCCTACTACTCCTCCTAACACTCCTACTACTACTACAACTTGAACTACTACTAACAGTACTACACCTACAACAACTACTACTCCTAGCACACCTACAACTTCAACTGCTACTACTACTACTATTACACTCCTATAATGACTACTACTACAACTACTACTACTAGTACCACCACCACCACCACCACTACTACTACTACGACTACTACTACTACTACTCTTATTGCCCCTACATCTACTACTACTTGTACTAATAAAACTCCTCCAAACACTCCTACTAGTACTACTGCCACTACTACTGCTACTGTTGCAACAACCACAACTACTACTCCTGCTCCTCCTCCTCCTCCTCCTCCTACTACTACTACTACTACTTCTCCTACTGCTACTCCTGCTACTACTACAACTACAACTACTATTGCGAATACTACTACTACTATTACTACTACTATTCCTACTACGGCTACTACTACTACTACTACTCCTACTCCAACACGTACTGCTAGTACAACTCCTACCACTACCACTTACCCTACTCCAACAACTACAACTCCTACTGCTACCCCTACTCCGACTCCTACCACTACTACTACAACTACAACAATAGCTACTACTATTACTACCACTACTGCTACTGCTACTACTACTGTTACTACTACTACTACTACTCCCACTGCTACTATTACTACTACTACTCCAACTGCTACCATTACTACTACTACTACTACTCCCACTATTACCACTACTACTACTGCTGCTACTACTACTACTACTGCTACCAGTACTGCTATTACTACTACTACTCCTTCCACTACTAGTACAATTGCTAGTACTACAACTCTTACACCTACTGGTACTTCTGCAACTAATACTAACGCAACAACAACGACAACAACTACTACTATTCCTACTCCTACTCCTACTATTGCTACTACTACTACTACTACTACTCCAGCTACTCTGCTACTGCTACTCCTACTATAACTCCTATTTCTACTACTACTCTGACTACTCTTACTACACCCACGCCAACTACTACTAGGCCTAGTAGTCCTCCTCCTCCAACTCCTACTACTACTACTGCTGCTACTAATACCACTACTACTACTACAACAATAACTACAACTACTGCAAGTACTACTACTACTGCTACTACTACTTCTACTACAAGTACAATTAGTACTACTACTACTCCAACTACAATTACTACTAATACTACTAATACTAACACTCCTTCTACTACTACTATTGCTACAACTACTACTCCTCCTCCTCCTACTACTACTCCAAACACTCCTAAAACTTCTATGACTAGCTACTAATCCTAACACTCCTACAACTTCTACGACTACAACAACAACTACTACTACGCCTGCTACTACTACTACTACTACTTTTTCTACTACTACTAAGACTACTACTACATTACGACTAGTACAACTGCTGCTACTACTACTACAACAACATTACTACTAGTACAACAGCTACTACTGCCACTCCTTCAGCTACTTCGACTACTACTACAACTATTGTTACTGCCGCTGCTCTACTACCACCACAACAACTGCTAATACTATTGCTACTATTTTTGCTACTACTACTATTGCTACTACTACTATTCTTACTACTACTTCCACTACTACTACTATTGCTGCTGATGCTGCTGCCACTAATGCCACCATTACTACTCATCTTGCTTCTCCGGCTACTACTGCTGTTGCTATTCCAACAGCTACAACTGCTACTAGGACTTCTACTACTGCAACTAGTACTACTACTAATCCTACAACTACTATTGCTAGTACCGCTTCTACAGCTCCTACTACCACTGCTGCTACTATTCATAATACTACTGGTACCACTACTTCTACTTCCAGGGCTACTACAAGAACTACTTCCACTACTACTACTGCCACTGCTGCTACTATTGCTACTACTACCGCTACTACTGCTGCCACGACAACTGCTACTACTACTACTGCTACTACCGCTGCTACGACAACTGCTGCTACTACTACTACTACTACTACTACTAGTATGACAACTACTATGACTATTACTACTTTTGTTGCTGTGGCTTCCACTATGACTACTACTACTACTGCTACAACTACTACTACAACAACAACTATTGCTACTACTACAGTGGCTACCACCACACTACTACTACTACTACTATTACAACAACAACTACTACTAATACTATTATTGTTATAGCTACTGCTGCTGCTGCTCATACTACTTCTCCTACTACAACATTAACTACTACTACGACTATTGCTACTATTACTACCACTGCTTCTACTACTACAACTACAATAAAAACAACAACTACTACTACAAGTACTACTACTTGTAATACTACTACTACTACTACTACTTCTGCTGCTGCTCTTGCTACTGTCAAAGCTACTACTACTACAACTACTGCTACTACAATTGCTACTACTACTGCTGCGACAACTATTACTACTATGCTACAACTACAACTACAATAATTTCTACTATTACTCCTATTGCTACTTCTACTACTACTACGATTTATACAACTACCACTTCTAATACTGCTACTACTGTTGCTACTATTGCTACTAATATTGCTACTACTGTTGTTACTGTTGCTGCTACTACTACTACAAATACTGCTACCAGTACTACTACTATTACTACTACTACCATTAGTATTACCACAACTACTACTACTATTACTACTACTACTAGTACTACTACTACTACTTCTACTACTACTGCTGCTACTACTAATACGACAACAACTACTACTGTTACTGCTACTACTACCCCTACTCAAATTGCTACCATTTCTGCCCCTCCTACAACTACTCCTACCCCTGCACCAACTACTCCAACTACTAGTACTACTACTACTACTACTCCAACAACAATAACAACAACAACAACAACTACTACTACTACTACTACTACTACTAGTACTACTACTACTACTACTATTACTACTCCTCCTCCTACTCCTCCTCCTCCTCCTCCTCCTCCTCCATCTCCTACTACTACTACTACTACAACAACAACAACAACAACTACTCCTACTACTACT
>RXID01017070.1:10090-49706 GCA_005019695.1 Trichopus zeylanicus subsp. travancoricus
CTTCTTCCTCTTCTTCTTCTTCTTCTTCTTCTTCTTCTTCTCCTCTCTTCTTCTTCTTCTTCTTTTTCTGCTCTCTTCTTCTCCTCCTTCTTCTTCTTCTTCTTCTTCTTCTTCTTCTTCTTCTTCTTCTTCTTCTTCTTCTTCTTTTTCTCCTTCTTCTTCTTCTGCTTCTTCTTCTTCTGCTTTTGCTTCTCCTTCTTCTGCTTCCTCTTCTTCTTCTTCTTCTTCTTCTTCTTCTTCTCCTTTCTGCTTCTTTCTTCTTCTTCTCAGTACTACTACACACTTCTACTACTATGCGCTAGACGAACGGACGGACAAACAACGCCGACCGGTTGACGGCGACTCCTACCCCTACGCAAAGGGCGACCATTTCGGCCCTCCTACAAAACGACTCCGACCCCTGCACCAACGACGCCAACGACGAGGACGACGAGACGACTGACTCCAACAACAATACCAACATACAACCACAACTACTACTACTCTACTTTACTACTACTAGTACTACTACTACTACTACTATTACTACTCCTCCTCCTACTCCTCCTCCTCCTCCTCCTCCTCCTCCATCTCCTACTACTACTACTACTACTACTACTACTACTACTACTACTACTACTACTACTACTACTACTACTACTACTACTACTACTACCGCTACTAGTAGTACAATTCTTACTACTACTACTCCTATAACTACTTCTACTACTACTACAAATACTTACACATCTACTATTGCTAGTACTCCTATTACTACTCCAACTTCTACACCATCCCCTACTTCAACTCCTACTACTACTCCTACTCCTACGCCTATTGCTACTAGTGTTGCTACATCAATTACTACAAATGCTAGTACTACTACGATGATGATTACTACTACTACTAATACTTCTACTACTACTATTACTACCACTATTACTACTACTACTACTATTACTACTACGATAACTACTACTTATTCTGCTACTATTGTTATGATTATTATTATTATTACTACTACTACTACTACAAGTACTACTCCTATTATTGCGATTACTACTGCTACCGCCACTACTACTACTGCTACTCCTATTGCCCCTCCTACTACTACACCAACTACTCCTAATACTACTATTACTACTACTGCTGCTCCTACTACTACCCATGCTCCTACACCTACTCTGATTACTACTAGAACAACAACTACAACAACTACTACTACTACTATTTTTACTACTATTACTACAACTACTATCACAACTACTTCTACTACTGCTGCTGCTGCTGCTGCTACTGCTGCTACAACTATTGCTATTGTGGCACTACTGCTAGAACTACAACAACTTCTACTACTGCTATTTCTACAGCTGCAATTCCTAGTACTACTTCTACTACTACTACTACTACTATAATTACTAGGACTAGTACTACTACTACTACTACTACTACTATTACTACTCCTACTACAATTACTACTACTAGTTCTACTTCTACTACTACTCCTCCTACACAAAATCCTACTCCTAAAGCTACACCTAGTACTACTACTACAACAACAACTACTACTACTACCACCACCACCACTACTACTACTGCTGCTGTTACTACTGCTTCTATTACTACTACTCGTACAGCTACTTCGATTGCTACTGTTATTATGGCAGAAACTACTACTTCCTCTACTGCTACCACTACTACTACTACAGCTACTACTTCTGCTACTACCACTCCAACTCCAACTCCTACTCCTTACTACTCCAAATACTGGCACTACTGCTGCTACTACTATTACTACTTCTACTACTACTACTGTTGCGACGACTACTACTATTGCCGCTATAGCTACTACTACTACTACTACTACTACTAATATTACTACTACTATCACTACTGTTACTACTGCATCGTGAACTATTGCTGCAGCAGCTACTGCGCCGAATACTCCTACTACTCCAACTATTGCTATATGGGTATTCCTACTACTACTACTATAATTGCTACTACTACTACTACTCCTATTACAACTCATCCTCCTACTCCTACGACTACTACAATTACTATTCCTCCTCCTCCTTTTACTACTAATACTACAACTACTCCTACTAGTACTACTACTACTATAACTCATACTGCCATTCCTACTCCAACTCCTACTCCTACTAATCCTCTGACATCTACAACTGTTACAACTACTACTACTCCTACTACTATTATTACAACTACTACTTCCACTACCACTACTTCTGCTACTGCTACTGCTACTACTATTACCACAACTACTTCTATTGCTACTACTACCACTACTGCTACGACCAATACCACTATTACTGCTGCTGCTGCTACTACTACTATTATTAGTACAACTGTTCCTACTCCAACTCCTTCAGCTTCTACTACTCCTACTACTATTACTAATACGACAAATACTACTATTGCAACTGCCACTACTGCTAATACTACTACAACTAATACTACGCCTACAACAACAACGCTACTGCTGCTATTATAACTTCTGTTGCTGCTACTAATACTACTTCTACTACTACTAATGCTACGACGACTACTACTATTACTGCTATAGCTACTACTACTACTACTACAACAACTACTACTACTACTAGTAATATTACTACTACTATCGCTACTGTTACTACTGCATCGTGTACTATTGCTGCTGCTATTGCGCCTAATACTCCTACTACTCCAACTACTGCTATATGGGTATTCCTACTACTACTACTACTATAATTGCTACTGCTACTACTCCTATTACAACTCGTCCTCCTACTCCTACGACTACTACTATTACAATTCCTCCTCCTCCTTATACTACTAATACTACAACTCCTACTCCTCCTACTGCTACTACAACTACTCCTACTAGTACTACTACTACTATAACTCGTACTGCCATTCCTACTCCAACTCCTACTCCTACTAATCCTCTGACATCTACAACTGTTACAACCACTACAACTACTACTACTCCTACTACTATTATTACAACTACTACTTCCACTACCACTAGTTCTGCTACTGCTACAGCTACTACTATTACCACAACTACTTCTATTGCTACTACTACTACTACGACTACTACTGCTACGACCAATACCACTATTGCTGCTGCTGCTACTACTACTACTATTAGTACAACTGTTCCTACTCCAACTCCTTCTGCTTCTACTACTCCTACTACTATTACTAATACGACAAATACTACTATTGCAACTGCCACTACTGCTAATACTACTACAAGTAATACTACTCCTACAACAACAACTACTACTAATACTACAGCTATTCGAACAACAACAACTACTACTGCTACTCCGCCTCTTCCTACTCCTGCTCCTACCACTACTACAACAACCCCTACTCCTACTAATGTGACTCCTACTCCTACTCGGACAACTGCTAGTACTACTACAACTAGTACTACTAGTACCAGTCATACTCAAACTCCTACCACTACTTCTACACCTACGACTACTACTACTATTACTACTAACACTACTATTACTACTAGTAGTAGTACTATTACAATGACTACTTTGACTACAACTATTAGCAGTAGTAGTACTACTGCTATTTTTAGTACTTCCGCTACTACTATGATTAGTACTACATCTACAACTACTACTACTACTACAATTACTAGTACTAGTATTATTACTACTACTACTACTACAATTACAACTACTACAACTAGTATAACTATTACTCCAACTACTATCGCTACTACCGCTGCAAAGATAATTGTTACTGCTACTACTAGTATGACAACCGCTATGACTATTACTACTTTTGCTGCTGCAGCTTCCACTACGACTACTACTACTATTCCTACAACTACTACTACAACAACTACTACTGCTACTACTGCAATGGCTACCACTGCACTACTACTACTACTACTACTAATACTGTTGTCGTTACTACTACTACTGCTACTGCTCGTAATACTTCTCCTACTACAACAAGAACTACTACTCCTACTACTGCTTCTATTACTACCACTGCTTCTACTACTACAACTACAATAACAACTACTACTAATACTACAAGTACTACTATTTGTAATACTACTACTACTGCTGCAGCTGCTGCTGCTATTGCTACTGTCCCAACTACTACTACTACAACTACCGCTACTACAACTGCTTGTACTGCTGCAGCTACAACAACATCCACTACTGCTACAACTACAAGCACAACAATTACTACTACTACTCCTATTGCTACTTCTACTACTACTACGATTTATACAACTACCAATTTTAATATTGCCATTACTGTTGATAGTATTGGTACTACTTCTACTACTAATACAGCTACCAGTACTACTACAACTACTACAACTATTACCACCCCCACCACTACTACTACTACTACTATTACTACTACTATTGCGAGTTCTACTACTACTACTACTACTACTACTAATACGACAATAACTACTACTATTACTGCTGCTGCTACTCCCACTCCAATTGCTACCATTTCTGCCCCTCCTACAACTACTACCCCAACTCCAACTACTCCAACAACTAGTACTATTACTACTACTACTACTACTCCAACAACAACAATAACAACAACAACAACAACTACTACTACTACTACTACTATTACTACTACCAGTACTACTGCTACTCCTCCTCCTCCAACTCCTACTCCTACTACTACTACAACAACAACTAGTCCTACTACTACTACTACTCCTACTCCTACTACTACTACTACTACTACCGCTACTAGTAGTAAAATTCTTACTACTACTACTACTACTACTACTACTACTACTGCTACCGGTACTAGTAGTACAATTCTTTCTACTATTGCTCCTACAACTACTTGTACTACTACTACAAATACGAACACATCAACTACTGCTAGTACTCCTCCTATTACTACTCCTCCTACACAAACCCCTACTTCAACTCCTACTAGTACTCCTACTCCTTCGCCTATTGCTATTACTGTTGCTACATCTATTACTACAAATGCTACTATTAAGACGATGATGATTACTACTACTACTACTACTACTTCTAGCACTATTACTACCACTATTATTACTACTACTACTATTACTACTATGATTGCTACTACTGATTCTGCTACTATTATTATTATTACTACTGCTGCTACTACTAATACTCAAAGTACTACTCCTATTACTACGATTACTACTGCTACTACTTCTATTGCCACTCCTATTGCTCCTCCTCCTACTGCTACAACTACTCCTAATACTACTATTACTACTACTGCTGCTCCTACTACTACCCATGCTCCTACACCTACTCCTATTACTACTAGAACAACAACAACAACTACAACTACTGCTACTATTTTTACTACTATTACTATAACTACTATCACAACTAATTCTACTACTACTTCTACTACTACTACTACTATTATTGCTACAGCTGCTGCTACTGTGGTACTACTACTAGTACTACAACAACTTCTACTACAACTATTACTATATCTACAACTCCTATTACTACTTCTACCACTACTACTACTAGAATTACTAAGACTAGAACTGCTCCTCCTACCACTACTACAACTCCTTCTACTACTACTACTACTCCTCCTACACCAAATCCTACTCCTAAAGCTACACCTAGTACTACTATTACTGCAACAAGTACAACTACTACCACCACTGCTACTACTACTGCTGCTACTACTACTACCGCTACAACCTATACTACTACTACTGCTACTACTATTACAACTACTTCGACTGCTACTATTACTACGGCTGAAACTACTACTTCTACTACTGCTATCACTACTACTACTGAGACTAATACTACTAGTATTGCTACTACTTCTGCTACTACCAGTCCAACTCCAACTCCTACTCCTCTATTACTCCAAATACTACTACTTCTGCTTCTATTATAACTTTTGCTCCTGCTGCTACTACTACTACTACTACTTCTACTACTACTACTACTACTGAGACGATTACTTCTACTGCTACTACTGCTGAGACGACTACTACAGCTGCTCCTATAGCTACTACTACTTCTACTACTACTACTACTACTATAACTACTGCTACCACTACTATTACTACTGCTTCTTGTGCTATTGCTGCTACAACTGCTGCTGCTACTGTGCCTAATACTACTACTACTCCAACTACTGCTATTATGGTTATTCCTACTACTACTACTCCTATTAGAATTCGTCCTCCTACTCCACTATTACTACTGCTTCTTGTGCTATTGCTGCTACAACTACTAATACTGCTGCCACTACTTCTATTGCCACTCCTATTGCTCCTCCTCCTACTGCTACAACTACTCCTAATACTACTATTACTACTACTGCTACTCCTACTACTACCCATGCTCCTACACCTACTCCTATTACTACTAGAACAACAACAACAACTATAGCTACTGCTACTATTTTTACTACTATTACTATAACTACTATCACAACTAATTCTACTACTACTTCTACTACTACTACTACTATTATTGCTACAGCTGCTGCTACTGTGGTACTACTACTAGTAGTACAACAACTTCTACTACAGCTATTACTATAGCTGCAACTCCTATTACTACTTCTACCACTACTACCACTAGAATTACTGAGACTAGAACTGCTACTCCTACCACTACTACAACTCCTTCTACTATTGCTACTACTACAAGTTCTACTGCTACTACTACTACTCCTACACCAAATCCTACTACTAAAGCTACACCTAGTACTACTACTACAACAAGTACAACTACTACCACCACTGCTACTACTACTACCGCTACAACCTATACTACTACTACTGCTACTACTATTACAGCTACTTCGACTGCTACTATTACTACGGCTGAAACTACTACTTCTACTATTGCTATCACTACTACTACTGCGACAAATACTACTAGTATTGCTACTACTTTTGCTACTACCACTCCAACTCCAACTCCTACTCCTCTATTACTCCAAATACTACTACTACTGCTTCTATTATAACTTTTGTTGTTGCTGCTACTACTACAACTACTACTTCTACTACTACTACTACTACTATAACTACTGCTACCACTACTATTACTACTGCTTCTTGTGCTATTGCTGCTACAACTGCTGCTGCTACAGTGCCTAATAGTCCTACTTCTCCAACTACTGCTATTATGGGTATTCCTACTACTACTACATTTGCCACTACTACTACTCCTATTAGAATTCGTCCTCCTACTCCAACGACTACTACTATTTCTATTGCTCCTCCTCCTCATACTACTAATACTACTACTCCTACCCCTGCTACTGCTACTACTACTACTCCTACTAGTACTACTACTACTATAACTCGTATTGCCATTCCTGCTCCAACTCCTACTCCTACCACTCCCCTGACATCTACAACTATTACAACTACTACAATTACTACTACTCCTACTACTATTATTTCAACTTATACTTCCACTACCACTACTTCTGCTACTGCTACTGTTACTACTATTACCTCAACTACTTCTATTGCTACTATTAATACTACTGCTATAACCAATACCACAATTGTTGCTACTGCTACTACTACTACTATTATTAGTACAATTACTCCTGCTCCAACTCCTTTTGCTACTACTACTCCTACTACTACGATTACTACTATGACAAAAACTATTATTGCAACTGCCACTACTACTAATACTTCTACAACTAATACTACTCCTACAACAACAACTACTACTAATAATATTGCTATTTGAACAACAACAACAACTACTACTACTACTACTACTACTCCTGCTCCTACCACTACTACAACAACCCCTACTCCTACTACTGTGACTACTACTCCTACTCCTACTACTCGTATCACTTCCAGTACTACTACAACAAGTAGTACTACTTGCAATTGCCACTACTACTAATAGTACTACAACTAATACTACTCCTACTATAATAACTACTATGAATACTTCTACTATTTGAACAATAATAACAACAACTACTACTACTACTCTTCCTACTCTTGCTCCTCCCACTACTACAACAACCCCTACTCCTACAACTGTGACTACTACTCCTACTCCTACTCCTACTCGTATAATTGCTAGTACTACTACAACTAGTACTACTACTACTACTACTCTCACTCAATCTCCTAGTACTACTTCTACACCTACGACTACTACTACTCCTGTTACTACTAACATACTATTACAACTACTAGTAGTACTATTACAATGACTACTTCTACTACTACTATTTTTAGTACTTCTGCTACTTCTACGATTAGTATTACATCTACAACTATTACTCCTACTACTACAGCTACTACTACTACTACTATTACTACTACTAGTAGTACTACTAGTGCTAATACTACTACTACAACTATGACTACTGTAGCTAGTATAACTATTACTCCAACTACTTCTATTTCTGCTACTACCGCTATTGCTTCTATTGCTAATACTGCAATTGCTACTGCTACTACTACTACGATGACTACTACTACTACTCCAACTTCTACTACATCTACTACTCCAACCTCTACTACATCTACTACTTCTTTTCCTACTAGTACTACGACTACTACTACAACTCTTACTACTACTCCTACTCCAACTTCTACTCCTACAACTACTCCCACTACTACTACAACTACTACTACTCCTACTACTACTACCCCTACTCCTACTCCTACTCCTTCTCCAACTACTACTACTACTAGTGCAAATACTACTACTACTACTTCCGCAAATACTGCTACTGCTACTTGGGCTACTACAGCTGCAGCTACTGCTACTGAAGCTATTACTACTACTACTAATACTACTACATCTAGTATTAGTACTACTACCACTACTGCTACTACTACTACTACTACTATTATTACTGCTACAACTGCTACTGCTACTACTACACCTACTACTACTACACTGACTACTACCCCAACTGTTACACCTACTCCTTTCGTCGCTCCAACTACTACGACTACTACTCGAACCTTGGCTGCTGCTAGTGTTGCTACTCATGCTACTACTAATACTACTACAATGAGTACTAAGACGTCTTCCACAATAACAACAACTACTATTACTACTACTACTCCTACAATGACTACTAATACGTCTTCCACAAAAACAACAACAACAACTACTACTACTAGAACTCCGGTTGGTGCCACTACTACTCCTATTATTACTACTACTACTGCAACTAGTAGTACAAGTACTACTACTTCTAATGCTGCTACTCCTACTACTACAGCTACTACTTCCATGATAACTTCTGCACCTACTAGTATAGCTACTAAACCAATTGCTACTACTAATCCTACTACTACTACTACTGCTACTGCTGCTGCTACTAGTACTACTACTATTACTACTACTACTACCAATACTGCTACTACTACTACTACTAATAGTACTACTACTACTTCTACTAATACAACTACGAGTACACTTGTTGCTGCTGTTACTCCCGCTACCGCTACTATTATGACTACTGCAACTACTACTCTGTGTTCTACAACAACACCAACTACTACACCTACTACTCCTCCTGCTGGTACTACTACTGCTATTCCTACTACTACTACGACTGCTACTACTACTACCACTTCTTCTCCAGTAACTACCGCTATTACTACAACCATATCTTCTACAACTATAACAACTACTACTACTTCTCCTTCTTCTGCTATGACTACTCCTACGACTACAACTACTACAACACAAACTACTATTTCTAGTACTACTATGACTACTATAGCTACAACTATGGCAACTACTATGACTTCCGCTACTTCGACCACCCCTTACACTACTACCCCTAATATTACTACAACTGCTACAACTACTGCCACTAGCACTATTACTACTGCAGCTACTACTACTACCACTACTATTACAACAACAACTACTCCTACTAATGCCGGTACTCCTACTACTACTACAACTATGAACCTACTACTACTACTACTACTATTACTAGTACTGCAACAACTACTACTACTACCACTACACATACTCCCACTCCTACTCCTACTACCACAACTACTATTATTAGTACTACTACTGCTATTATTAATACTGTTACTCCTACTACTACTCCTCCTCCTACTGCTGCTACTACTACTACTACTACTAACATTACTCAACAACCACTACTACAATGACTATTACTATTGTTGCTACCACTACAACTGTTTCTACTAATGCTACTACTACTGCCACTACTGTTACTACTACTCCTACTACTTCTACTTCTGCTACTACTACTACTACTACAAATGTTGCTGCTACAACAACTGCTACTACTACGATTGCTACTAGTGCTACTACTTGTACTACAACTACTAATGCTACTGCGGCTACAAATACTACTACTATTACTTTTAGTACTGCTACCTCTGCAGCTACAAATACGACTACTACTTATGCTACTACTACTACTAGTAATACCACCACAACAACTACTACTACTTGTGCTACTGCTCCAACTCCAACTCCTACTACAACTGCTAATACTACTACTACTATGACTACTTCTACTAATACTACTATTACTACTTCTACTGCTACTGCTGCTGCTACTTCTGCTGCTACTAGTACTACTACTACTAATACTACTATTACCACTGCTACAACTATTACTACCACTACTACACCTATTGCTACTACTGCTAACACTACTACAACCACAACTATAACCACTACCACTACAAGTACTACTATTATTACTACTACTACTCCTACTCCAACTAATTCTACTACTTCGACTACTACTGTTGCTTCTACTGCTATTGCAACTTTTAGTACTACTACTGCAACTACCACTACTACTGCAACTACCACTACTACTACAACTACAACTAGGACTACTACTACAACTATTACTACAACTACAACTATGGATAAAACAACAACAACTACTGCTACTACAACTACTGCTAACACTGCTATTACAACTACTAATAGTTCTACCTCTACCACTCCTATTGCTATTACAACAACAACTACTACTACTACTATTACAAGTACTACTACTACTGCTATAGCTTCTACTATTACTACGAAAATTATTGCAACAACTACAACTCCTACCACTAATGGTAGTACTACAATAACTACTACTACTACAACTACTACGATAACTACTATTATTACTGCTGCTGTGACTACTACTACCACCACTTCTACTACACCGGCGACTACTACTCCTACTCCTACCCCTACTCCTACTACTATTGCTAAACCTCATACTACAACAACAACAACTACTACTACTCCTATTACTACTATCACTACTACTATTGCTGCTGCTACTACTACCACCACCACTACTACTATCACTACTACTACTGCCACTACTACTACAACTACTACAGCTACTACTATTACTACTACTGCTGCTACTACTACTACTAACACTGCTACAACTACCAATACTACTACGATGATTGCTACTGCTGCTACTAGTGCTACTACTACTGCTACTACTATAAGTACTACTACTACTACCACTACTTTTGCTATTGCTACTACTAGTGCAGCTGCTGCTGCTACTACTACTTCTAATGCTACTACTACTGCTACTACTGCTGCTGCTGCTGCTACTACGGCTACTAATACGACTTCTACTACGAGAACTACTTCTCCTTCTACTACTAGTGTAACAACTACTACTTCTGCTACTACTACTGCTACAACTGGTACAACTATTACACATACTACCACTATTCCAACTACTACTCCAACTCCTACTATGACTACTACTACTACTGCTACTTGTACTACTTCTACTACTACTACCCCTACTACTACGAGTGCTACTACTCCTGCCACTACTACTCTGCTACTACTACTACGAATAATAATATTACAACTACTACTTCTACTACTACAACTACTACTCCTACTACTACTGCTATTACTACTACTACTACAACAACAACAACAACTAGTTCGACTTCTACTACTACTCTACTACGACTAGCACTACTACTACTACTTCTACAACAGCTATTACTATTACTACTACTACTCCTGCTACTACTGCAACTACTACAGCAACAACAACAACAACTACTACTCCTACTACTGCTACTACTACGCCTGCTACTAGTAGTACAACTAATACAATAACTCCTAGTAGTAGTAGTAGTACTACTACTACTACTACTAATACTAATACTACAACTACTCCTCCTCCTCCTCCTACTACTACTCCTACTAGTACTACTACTACTACTTTTATGGCTCTTACTACAACTCCTACTCCGACTTCTACTACTACTACTTGTACAACTACTACAATAACTACTACTATTATTAGTAGTACTCCTACTCCTACTCCTACTCCTACTCCTACTCCTACTACTACTCCGATTACTACTGCTACTGTCGCTATTGCTACTACTACTCTCACTATTACTGCCACTGGTACCACTACACCTACTACTCCTACTACTAATATTGTTGCGATTACTACTTTTGCTTCTACAACTACTACCAGCTTCTGCTACAACAACTATTGGTACCACTACTGCCACTACACCAACTAATACTACTTCTACTACAACTACTTCAACTACTACTAGTATTTCTACTACTGGGACTATAGCTACTTCTGCAACTGTCACGACAACTACTGCTACTATTGCTATTAATACTACCACTTCTACTGCTACTACTACTACTACTACAGTTACAGCTACTACTCTTCCTACTGCTGCTGCTACTACTCCTGCTAACACTACTACAACAACAACTACTATGACTATTCCTACAGCAGCTATTGCTACTTCTGTTGCTACTACTGCTGTTGCTGTTACTAATACTACTACTACTACTACAACTACTTCTACTACTACTAATACAACTACTTCCATCGCCATAACAATAACAATAACTACTACTACTACTAGTACTCCTACTCCTACTACTACTACTACCACTACTACAACAACTACTATAACTTCTTCCACAACTACTACTTCTATAATTACTACTACTACTTCGGCAGCTACTACTACTACTTCTTCTACTACTTCTACTCCTACAACTACTCGTACTACAACAACATCTACTAGTATTACTACTGCTACTAATCCTACTCCTACTCCTACTACTACTACTACTATTACAACTACCGCTACAAATACTACGACTACTCCTACAGCTACTACTATTGCTTCTGCTGCTACTGTAGCTATTCATCCTACTACTATGGCCACTACAACTACTAGTATTATCGCAGCTGGTACTCCTACTGTTACTAATACTACTACTGCTACTACTACTCCTATAACTACTACTACTACGACTACAACTACAATTACTACTAGAACTTTTACAAATATTGCTACTATTACTGCAACTACTACAACAACTACAACTACTAATACTACTACTTCTGCTACTACAGCCACTACTACTAATACAATTACTACTACTGCTGCTAATATTGCTTCTACTAATACTCCTCCTATTTATACTACTACTACTCCTATTTCTACAAGTACTAATTTTACTACTACTCCCTCTCCAGCAACTATTCAAACTACTACTACTACTACTACTAATACTACTACCAAAACTACTACTGCTACTACTACTACTGTTACTACAACTGCTTCTACAACTACTATTACTACTACTAGTACTACTACTGCTACTATTACCACCACCAATACTACTATTGCTACTACTGCTGCTGCTGCGACTGCTACTACTACTACTACGACTACTCCTCCTCCTCCTCCTCCTGCTACTACTACTTCTACTGCCACTACAACTACTACTATTACTACTGCTATTATTTCTTCTACAACTAATATCGCTACTACAACAACTACTACTTCTCCTACTACAACTTCTATGACTACTACTAGTACAACCCCTACTACTACTTCTACTCCTCCTACTAATGCTACCACTTCTACAGCTACTACTATTGCTGCTACTACTACTACTACTACCACCACTTTTAATTCTACTACTGCTCCTAACACTCGTACTACTACTACTACTACAACTTCTACTACTACAACTGCTTCAACTACTACTACTACCACCACTACTTCAACTACAACTATAATAACTACTACAACTACTAGTACTACTACTATTTCTATTGCTACTAATGCTACTACCACTACTATCATGTTAACAACTACTGCTCCTGCTACTACTGCGACTGCTGCTATTACAACTACAACTACTTCTACAACTCCTACACCTACCACTGCTACTGCTACTGCTATTGATACTATAGCTACTCTACAACTACTGCTATTATTATTACTACTACAACTACTACTAGTACTACTCCTACTACTACTCCTACAGCTACTCCTACTACTACTAGTACTCCTACATCTTCTATTGCTCAAACTGCTACTACTATGACTATTAATACTTCTTCCACAGCAACAACAACAACAACAACTACTACTAGAACTCCAGCTATTGCTGCTACTCCATCTACTACTACAACTTCTACTACAACCACAACTACTACACCTACTACTATAACAACAACTAAAACTATTGCTATTACTACTGTCACTGCTGCTGCTGCTACTACTACTATTATTACTACTACTTCTACTCCAACTACTATTATTACTACATCTACTACTACTGCTGTTGCTACTACTACCACTACTACCCATACTACTACTACTAATATTACTGTTGCTACTACTATTACAACAACTATTGATACTACTACTTCTACTCTACTAAGACTACTACTACAACAACAATAACTACTGCTGCTTCTACTACTACTGCTGCTGCTGCTACTACTGCAACTCCCACCCCTACTCCAACTACTACAATTGCTACTCCTCCTACTGCTACTATAACTACTACTGCTACTATTGCTGATGTTGCTTTCGCTACAACTACTATTACTACTACAACTGCTACAAATACAACTACTCCAACTGCTATTACTACAAAGAATACTCCTACACCTAGTACTATTACTACTACTACTACTTGTACTACCACTACTACTACTACTACTACTACTACTACTACTATTACAACTAATACTACTACTACTACTACTACTACTACTACTACTACCACTACTACTACTACAATAATAACAACTACTGCTATTGCTATTGCTGCGACTCCTGCTACAACTACAACTGTGGCTACTACTACTGTTGCTGCTACTACTACATCAACTACTACAACCACTGCTACTACTCCTCTTACAAATACTACTACTACCATTGCTACTACCCCTACAGCTACCCCTACTCCTACTCCTCCTCCTACTAGTACTACAACTACTACTATTGCTACTATAACTACTACTACTCCTACTATTACTACTATTACAACAACTACTACTCCTATTATTACTACTACTACTAATCTTACTGCTACTAATACTACTACAGCTGCTGTTACTACTGCTGTTGCTCCTACAACTAGTACTACAACAACAATTACTACTACTAGTATCACAACTACAATAACTACTACTACTATTATTACTACTGTGGTTACTGATGCAGCTGCTACTACTACTACCACTACTACTACTACTAATGCTAATTCTACTACTACTACTATGACCACTACTACTACAACTACAGCTTCTGCAACTATTCATGCTACTACTACTACTATGACCACTACTTCTACAACTCCTACCACTACTACTGCTGCTTCTACTACTAAGTCTACTACTACCACTACTACTACTACTACTACATCTAGACTACTACTACTACTACTATTATTAATACACCACAACTACGACTACTACTATTAGTACTAATTCTATGCCTATAACTACTAGCATTACAGCTACCGCTACTACTACTACTAATACTGCTAGTACAACAACTACTCCTTCTACTACTATTACTACTCGTACTACTACTACTACCACTATTGCTGCAGCTACTACTAATACTACTACTACTACTACTACTCCTACTGCTTCTGCTAGTACTGCTACTACTACCACAACTATTGCTATAGCAACTACTACAACTTCTACTACTATTATAAGGACACTACTACTACTACTATTACTACTACTACCACTGCTACTATAGCTATTGCCACTAATACTATCACAACTTCTACTACTTCTGCTACTACTACAAATAATACTACTAGTACTACTACTTCTTATACTTTAACTACTACTACTATGACTACTACAACTATTACAACAACAACAACAACAACCACAACAACAACAACAACAACAAGTACTTGTACTACAGCTACTACAGATACAACAATAACAACAACCACTACTACTACTAATACTACTACTACTACTATTATTATTACAACTAGTACTTCCACTACTCCTCCTCCTCCTACTACTATTACTACTTCTACTACTGCTACTACTGTTGTTGTTGCTGCTGCTCCTTATCCTCATACTACAACTACTACTATTACTACTACTACTACTACTACGGCAACTATTGCTACTACTACTACTAATACTACTATTATTACTACTAGTACTATTATTGCTACTACTACTTTTACTACTACTACTGCTCCAACAACTACTTCTATTGATACTACAAATACTACTTCTGTGATAACTACTCCTAGTGCTACTACTACTACTCGTACCACTACTACTATGTTGCTGCTACTACTGCTACTTCTACTATGACTACTACTTCTACTACTACTTTTACTAGTGCTACTGCTACTACTACTACCCCGACATATACTACTGCTACTACTAGAAATACAACAACAACTACTATTACTGCTACAACAACTACAACTACTACTTCTACTACTCCTACTCGTCCTCCAACTACCACTGCTACTACAACAACTATTACAACAACTAGTACTACTACTACTCCGACTTGAACTGCTACTCCAACTACAACTCCAACTACTACAATAACTACTATTGCTACTACTACGGCTGCTGCTACTACTATTACTACAACTACTAATGTTACTACTACAACTACTATTACTACTACAATAACTACTACTACTACTCCTATTACTTCTACAACTACTATGGCTACTACTACTACTACTCCTACTACTACGACAACTACTACTACTACTGCTACTGCTGCTCCTACTACTACTGCTACTACTACTACTACTACTACTACTACTCTTCCTGCTTCTACAACAACCACTTCAACTACTACTACTGCTACTACTACCACTACTACTAGTACAACTACTGCTACTCAAACTCCTACTCCTACTACAACTCCTACTACTACTTCTACAACTATAACTACTACTACAACAACAACTTCTACTACAACTATTACAACTAGTATTGCTACCAGAACTACTACAATTATTACTGCTACTCCAAATATCACAACTACTATGGATACTACTCCTATTATTAGTACTACTACTACTATTGATCCTACTTTGACTCTTACTCCTACACCTACTCCAACTACAACAACTATTGCGATTACAATTGGTACTACTACCACTACTAGTAGTACTACTACTGCTACTACTACTGCTAACTACTACTACTATTACTCCGACTCCTACACAAACTCCAACTACAACAACTACTGCTACTACTACTATGGCTAATACTAATAGAACTACTACAACAACTGCAAATACTCATGTTGCTGCTGCTATTGCCACTCGTACTACTACTACTACTACTAATCCTAATATTCCTACAACTACTACTTCTAATACTATTATTTCTTTACTACTACTTCTAACCCTCCTACTACTACTACTACTACTCCCACTATCCCACTACTACTACTACAGCGATTACTCCTATTACCCCTACTACTCCTAGTGATACAAGTACTACTACTAGTATTGCTACTACTACTACTACTCCTCCCACTACTACTCTTACTAGAACTACTATTATTACTACTGCAACGGCTACTACTATAGCAACTACAACTACTACTACTACTACGACTACTACTATTATTCTTACTATGAGTACTTATACTACAACTACTACTAGTACGTCAACTACTATGACTACTACTACTGCTACTAATATTACTACTACTACTACTACTACCACCACTTCTACTACTAGTACTACTACTTGTACTAGTACTAGAACTGCAACTACAAAAACTACCACTACTATTACTACTACTACTACTACACTACTACTACTACTACACCTGTTACAACAAATACTACTACTACTATTACTAATACTATTGCTACTAATGATTCTGCTACTCATACTACTACTACTACTACTACTAGCACTACTTCTATGCCACTACTACTACTACGACAACTCCTACAACTACTACTACTACTCCTATAACTACAACTACTACTCATACAACTACTATTACTTCTACTTTTACTGCTACTACTGCTAGTACTCCTATTGCCACCGCTACGTACTCCTCCTCCTCCTACTACTCCTACCACTACTACTACAACTTCTACTACTATTACTACTTCTCCTACTACTACTGCCATTGTTACTAGTACAACTACAACAATGACTAAAACTATTACTTCTAACACCACTGCCAGTACTACTGCTGCAGCTACAACTACAGCTCTGACTACCACTGCTACAACAGCAACAACTACTTGTACTACTGCTACTGCAAGTACTACTACTATTACTACTGCTGCTGCTAATGCTAGTATTGCAACTACTTCTACTACTACTACTACTACTACTACTACAACTACTACTACAACTACTACTACAACTACTACTACAACTGCTACTATTACTACTACTACTGCTACTACTACTATTACCACTACTACTACTACTACTACACTTGTTGCAACAAATACTACTACTATTACTAATACTATTGCTACTACTGCTTCTGCTACTTATACAACAACTACTAGAACTACTACTACTACTACTACCACTACTTCTATGCCACTATTGCTACTACGACAACTCCTACAACTACTACTACTCCTCCTATAACTACAACTACTACTCGTACTACTACTACAACTTCTACTTTTACTACTACTACTGCTAGTACTTCTATTGCCACCCCTATGTACTCCTCCTCCTCCTACTAGTCCTACCACTACTACTACAACTTCTACTACTATTACTTCTTCTCCTACTACTACTACCATTGTTACTACTAGAACTACAACAATGACTATGACTATTAGTTCTAACACTACTGCTAGTACTACTGCTGTAACTGCAACTGCAGCTCCGACTACCACTACTACAACTACTACTACTACTTCTACCACTACTACTACTACTGCTGCTAGTACAACCACTACTACTACTACAACTACTACTATTGCTACTACTACTGCTGATGCTAGTATTACAACTACTTCTACTACTACTACTACTACAACTACTACTGCTGCTGCTGCTACTACTACTACTACTTTTTCTTCTTCTACTACTACTACAACTGCTACAACTACTCCTACTACGACTATTACTATTACAACTACTATTGCTACTACTACTGCTTCCACTGCTACTACTACTGCTACTACTACTATTACTACTACTACTACTAATATGTCTACTAATGCTATGGCTACCACTATTACTATTACTACTGCAACTTGTGCTACGACTATTACTACTACTACAAATCAGACTACTACTACTACCATTGCTGCAACTAACGCTACTATTGTGGCAACGATAGGTACTATTACTTCTAGAACTATTACTTCTGCTACTACGGCTGCTACTACTTCTACCGCTACTACTACTACTACTACTTTAGGTACTACTAATACTAGTACTTCTACTACTACTTCTACTGCTACTATTGCTACTGCTACTACTGCTACTACTACTACTACAACTACTGGTGCTACTACTACGACCACTAGTAGTACTACTACTGCCAGTACAACTACTAGTATGTCGATTACTACTATTATTGTTAGTACCCCTTCAATTACTATTACTACATCTACTACGTCTACTACGACTATTACTCCTACTATTGCGATTACTACTGCTACTAGTACTGCTACTACTGCAAGTACAACTACTGCTATTACCACTGCTACTACTACTAATGCTACTACTACTACTAATACTACCGCTACTACTGTTGCTGTTTCTGCTACTTTTTCTACTACTATTGCTACTAATAGCACTACAACAACTCTAGCAACTACTACTACCATGACTTATACAACTATTAGAACAACAACAACAATTACTACTACTACTACAAGTACTAATACTGCTGCAATTGCTGCTACTCCAACGTCTTCTACAACAACAACTACTGCTGCTACTGCTAATACTGTTACATCTATCAATACAACACCTACTACTACTACTACTTTGACTGCTACTCCTACTACTCTTCCTACTCCTACCGCTACTCCTACTAATAGTACTACTACTACCACCACCACCACCACCACCACCACCACCACCACCGCTGCTACTACTTTTAATGCTCTGACTATAGCAACCACCATTACTCTGACTACAACTACAACTCATACAACAACTATAATTATTCCGACTGCTATTATTATTACTACTACTGCTACTACTACTATTAGTTCAACTTCTACTACTACCACCGCTACTACTAATACTATAAAAGCTATTGTTCCGAATGCTCCTATTACTGCTGCTACGACGACTACTACTTCTGCTATTACTACTTCTGCTACTACTACCCATTACTACTACTGATACTACTAGTACCACTACTACTCCTACTGCTATTTCTACGATAACTACTATTACTACTAATACTACTACTTTTACTGCTACTCCTACAATTACTCCTACTACTATTACTAGAACTCTTACTACTTCTACTACTGCTTTTATTACTGCAGCTCCTACTTCTACTACTAATATTACCCCTACTACTACAACTACTACTACTACGACTACTACTGCTACTACTACTACTACAACAACAACTACTACTAATACTATTACCACTTATGCTACTGCTACTACTATGACTACTACAACTATTACGACAACAACAACTACAACTACTACTTGTACTATAGCTACTACAACAACAACAACCACTAATACTACTATTGATACTACTACTACCAACATTACTACAACTAGTACTTCCACGAATCCTGCTACAACAACAACTACTACTACTATAATACTATTGTTGTTGCTGCTGCTCCATATACTCATACTACAACAACTACTATTACTACTACTTCTTCTATTATTATTACTACTACTACTACGACAACTATTGCTACTACTACTACTAATCCTACAATTATTACTACTACTACTATTATTGCTACTACTACTTCTACTACTACTACTCCTCCTACAACTACTACTACAGATACTACTAGTACTACTTCTATGACAAATACTCCAACTGCTACTACTACTACTACTCGTCCCACTACTACTATTCTTGTGCTACTACTATTACTTCTACTATGACTACTACTTCTACTACTACTTTTACTAGTGCTACTACTACTACTACTACTCCGACTTAGACTACTACTACTACAAATACAACAACTACTACTAATACAGCTACTACTACTACTCCTACTCATCCTGCTACTACCACTGAACTAGTACAACTACTCCAACTACTCGACTATTACAACAACTAGTACAACTGAACTAGTACAACTACTCGACTATTACAACAACTAGTACTACAACTACTCCTACTTGAACTCCTACTCCAACTACAACTCCTACTATAACTACTACTACAACAACTACTATTGCTACTACTTCTATTGCTGCTACCACTATTACTACTACAACTACTGTTACTACAAATATTACTGCTACTACTACTATTATTGTTACTACTACTATTACTACTACTACTACTACTACTACTACTACTACTACTACTACTATTATTACTATTACTACTATTACTACTACTACAACTACTACCAACAACTGCTACAACTATTCCTATTACTTCTACAATAGCTATGGCTACTATTACTACTACTCATTCGGCTACTACTACTACTACTGCTACTGCTGCTGCTGCTACACCTACTACTCTTCCTGCTTCGACAACTACAATTGCTACTACTACTAGCATTACTACTAATACAACTGCTCCTACTCAGTCTCCTATTCCTACTACAATTCCTACTACTACTTCTACTACTATAACTACTACTACTACAACAACTTCTTCTACAAATATTACAACTAGTATCACTACTAGAACTACTACTAATGTTACTACTACTACAAATATTACAACAACTACTAAGGCTACTGCTCCTATTACTAGTACTACTACTACTATTGATCCTACTATGACTCCTACTCCTACACCTACTCAGACTACAACTACTACTATTACTATTAGTACTATTACTACTAGTACTACTACTGCTACTACTACTACTACGACTTCTACCACTAACTACTACTACTACAAATATCACAACAACTACTAAGGCTACTACTCCTATTACTAGTACTACTACTACTATTGATCCTACTATGACTCCTACTCCTACACCTACTCTGACTACAAATACTACTATTATTATTGGTACTACTACTACTACAACTACTACTAGTACTAGTACTACTACTGCTACTACTACTACTACTTCTACTACTAACTACTACTACTATTATTACTCCTACTCCTACACATACTCCAACTACAACAACTACTGCTGCTACTACTATAGCTGAAACTACTAGTACAACTATTACTACTGCAACTACTACTGCTGCTGCTGCTATTGCCTCTCGTACTACTACTACTACTACTACTACACTACTACTACTAATCCTAATCCTAATACTCCTATAACTACTACCTCTTCTACTATTATTTCTGTACTACTACTTCTAATGCTCCTACTACTCCTACTACTACTACAACTACTACTACTAGCACTGCTACTACTACACCTCCTCCTACTACTACTCTTACTAGTACTACTACTATTGCTACTATAACTGCTACTACTATTGCAACAACTACTACTACTACTACTATTACTACTACTGCAACTACTACTACTGCAACTACTACTCTTACTACTACAAGCACTTCTAATAGAGCTACTATTAGTACTTTAACTACTATGACTACTACTAGTACCACTACTACTACTAATACCACTTCTACTACTAGTACTACTACTTGTACTACTACTGCAACTACAACTACAACAACTACTACTGCTATACTACTACTACTACTGTTCCTACAACAACAACAACAACTACTACAACTATTACTACAAATACTACTAGTACTATTACTAATACTATTTCTACTATTGCTTCTACTACTCTTACTACTACTACTACTTCTGCTGCTACCGCTATTTCTACTACCACTACTGCTACTACTACTACTACTCCTACGACTACTACTACTCCTCCTACAACAACGACTACTACTCGTACTACTACTACTTCTACTTTTACTGCTACTACTGCTATTACTTCTATTGCTACCCCTACCTACTCCTCTTACTGCTACTACTCCTACCACTACTACTACTTATACTACTACATCTCCTACTACTACTCCTACTACTACACCTAGTCCTATTACTACTACTACTACTACAACAACAACAACAACAACTACTACTACTACTCAAACTACCACTACTGCTACTACTATTACTACTACTATTGCTACTGCTCTACTACTACTACTACTACTACTACACCTATTACGACTAATATGACTACTACTCCTACCACTACTACCACAATAATTACTACTACTACTACTATTACTGTTGCCATTACTACAACTTCCTCGATAACTATTACTACTACCAATACTACTATTACTAATGGTACAGCTACTTCTCCCTGTACTACCACTACTACTGCTTCTACGACTACTACAACTACTACAAATACTACTACTACTATTATTCCTATTACTACTACAACAACTACTCCTACTCCTACATCTACTACATCTACTAGTACTGCTACAACTGCTCCTATTATTACTACTACTACTACTACTACTTGTACAACTACTATGATGGCAACTATTAATACTTCTACTAGTAGTACTACTTCTACTACTGCAATGAGTACTACCACTACTGTTACTACTACTTCTAATGCTACTGCTATTGTTCTTACTCCAACTATTATTACTATTACTATGACTACTTCTGCTACTACTCTTTCTACTACTACTACTCTTTCTACTACTACTGCTACTACTGCTACAACTGCTACAACTGTTGCTGCTACTGCTGCTGCAACTCCAACTACTATCACTACTCCTACAACTATTACTACTACCACGACTACTACAAGTACTACTACTACCACTAGTACTTCCACTACTACTACTACTACTACTGCCACTACTACTAGTACTAATGCTACTACTTCTTCTACTACTACTCCTACTACTACTACAGTTACTACTCCTACTACTCCTACAAGAACTACTTCAACAATAGCTACTACAGCTACTACAACAACAACTACCACTACCGCTACAACTGCTACTCCTACAGCTTCTGCTAATCCTCATCCTCCTCCTACTACTACACCTATTACTACTTCATTAAATACTATTACCACCCGTGCTACTATTGCTACAAAGACTACTATAACTACTATAGAAAGAACAACAACTACTACTACTAAAACTACAATTACAACTACTACTAATACAAAAATTACTACTTTTACTACAATAATAACAACAACAACAACATTGACTAATAACACTACTACTACTACTACCTCTCGTACTACTACTACTGTGACTACTACTACGCTACTACTATTATAACTATTTTTACAAGTACTACTACTACTCCCAGAACTACCCCTATTACTACTACAAATACACCTACAACTACTATAACAATAACAACAACTACTCCAACTACTACTACTACAACTCCCACTACTACTAGGCTACTACTACAACTACTACTTCTACTACTACTGCTACTAATACTACTGTTGCAGCAGCTACTGCTACTGCTAATACAGTTACTGCTAGTACAACACCTACTACTGCTGCTGCCCCTACTACTCTTCCGACAACTCCTACTACAACTACCTCTACTACAACTAATACAATTATTACTACCGCTACTACTACTACTAGTACAACTACTACTGCTATTGTTGTTGTTGCTGCTACTACTACTAGCACTACTACTACTACTACTAATGTTACTATTACTACTACCACTACAACAACAACTATTACTAAAGGTATTGCTACTATGCCTACAACTACTACAACAATTTCTACTACTGCTACTATAACTAATACTACTACTACTCCTGCGACAACTTCTACAATGACTACTACTAAACAACAACAACAACTACTACAACTACTAATACTAGTACTATTTCTACTACTACTACTACTATTAGTAATACGACTACTACAACTTCAACTACAACTACTGCGGCTACTACTACCACTACTACTCCTAATGCCCCTACAACAACTACCACTATTACTACGACTACCCCTACAACTCCTACTCAAACTATAATTATTTCTAATACTATTTTTATTACTACTAATGCTACTACTACTATTAGTACAACTTCTACTACTACTACCAACTACTACTACTATAACAGCTACTGCTCTGAATGCTACAATTACTATTACTACTAATACTACGACTACTACTACTATTACTAATGCGATTACTACTTCTGCTACTCCTAATACTGCAGCTACTACTACTACCACCACTACTACTTCTACTGCTACTTCTAGTATAACTACTATTACTAGTGCTACTACAACTACTTCTACTACTATTCCTACTATTACTCCTACTACTACTACTACAACTTTTACAACGTCTACTACTGCAATTACTATGGCTACTCTAACTTCTACTACAACTACTAATACTTTTATTACTACTACTGTAACTACTACCAATGCCACTACTACTACTACTGATACTAATGCTACTACTACTGCTACTACTACTACTACAACTACAACAACTACTACTACTCCTCCTACTACTTCTATACCTACCACTCCTACTACTACTGCTACTGCTACTACCACTAGTACTACTACAACTACTCCTACTCGAACTACTTTTCCTACCACAACTCCTTCCACTACTTCTACTACTACAACAACTACTACAACTACCACTTCTACTACAACTATTACTGCTAGTATTGCTACTACTATTACTACTACTGTTACTACTACTACTAGTACTACTGCAACTACTAAGACTAATACTCCTATTACTATTGCTACTACTACTGCTCCTATTGCTATTCCTACAATTACACCTACAGTAACTATAACTACCACTACTATTACTACTACTGCTACTACTACTACTATTAATAGTACTACTACTGCTACTGCTACTACTACTAATACTACTACTACAACTACAACTACTACTACTGCTACTACTACTACTACTACAACTACTCCTACTCCAGCCTTTGCTACTACTAGAGGTACTCCTTCTCCTAACACTACTGCTGGCTCATCCTACTCCTACTCCAGCCTTTGCTACTCCTACTCCTACTCCAGCCTTTGCTACAACTACTTGCTCATCCTCCTACTGCTTTAGTGCTCCTTTTTCCCATTGGAGCTTTTGTATTTCCTTTTGCAGATCACTTCGCTCGAGCACCATGCGGTCAAGCTCCATGGTGGTATTTTCGAGCTCTTTGTGCTTCAGCCTCCAGTTTTCAGACTCACGTTGCCAGTGATGGCTTTCCTCTTGGGCAAGAAGAAGGCGTTGTTGAAGGGCCTCCTTCTCTTCACGGGCGAGAGTGAGCTGTTGTTGCAGCTGCCGCATTTCCCTTTCACAAGTAGAAATGTAATTTTGTTGTTCAAGTAGTAAGTCATTGGACTCATACCTTGGAAGGGATGTCTGGGCCACTGGAACTCTTTTGCTGAAGTAGTACCAGCTGCATCTGCCACATACTGTTAGCTTACAGCTTGGGCAGTGCATACGGTAGAACTTTTGGGAGGGCGCCTGGCAGCAAGAGCATCTTTTGTAAGCTGTGGTGGTGCCGGTGGTGCCCGCTGGGGATACTCCATACCCTAGTCTTCTTCTTCTAAAGTGGCAACGAGTTCTGTGTCTCCATCTGTATTTCCCAAACAAGTATAATATTGCAAATACTCACAATACTCATCTGGGTCATGTTCAGCATCAGAGTTGCCTTCTTGGTTGGTCAGACGCCACGTGGCTAGAAGGTGGGTGTTGTCACCAGTCCCTTCCTGCAGAGGTTCCATGGACCGGAGTACAGAGGCCCCTGGGCGTGTATCTCCTGCATGGGTTCCGCAAGTTGGACTCTGGCTCTCCCGTCCTTTGGGTCGCCATGTAAGATGTCCGTTCGCTGGCTGTTGTTAGGCAAAGCGGCGTCGCCACTTCTTAGCTGGCATCACCTTTCGAGGAGCCGGATGCTGAGGCTGCTTGCATCTTGTTCTGATGGCAGGCTGCTGTCCTGGTAGGTCATCTTCCAGACCATCCCATCCCGTTGGTGTGGTGGGAAAGGGCGTGAAGAAGGACGGAGGAGCAGAATACTTGACATAATAGTCATATTTTCCGCTTGGTTCGCCCAAGGTGTCCCAAACTTCCTCCGTCGTCTCATCTGGAGCCTCTTCTTGAGTGAGGATGGCAACAATCTCATCCTCAGTGGTGTCAGGAATATAGGCATGATGGTTGAAGCTGAGTGAGATCCTTCCATCTAGGAGTGTCGTACTGGACACCTCGGTGGGTGTCAGGATAGGCAGGATTTGAAGGGGCTTCAGGAGCCAGTTTATCCCACACAGCTGCTCTAAGACGTGTTGAGGGGCAGGTTGCCCCGTCAAGCGATGGATGATCCGTAGTGTTGCTTGTTGTGCAGTGTAGAGTCGTCGCTGATTTCGCCTATACCCCCAAATTTGGTCTTCGACCAGGGGCTGGGGCGCTTTTTCAAATACGACTACTGCTGCCATTTAGCTTTGCTTGTTCCTCCTGCAAAATTAGCAAGGGGTCTTTAAAAATAAGGAGTCTCCCGCGTGGTTCGGGAGGCCTGGTTTTAGGATGGAGGGACAGATTCTCTAGCTTTGTGAGTAGAGTTTCTGGGAGAATTGGACTGTCACTCTTTGTTTTCTGCTTTCTGAGGAGCTGGATATCGGCTTGGATATCCCGTAGGGCTTCGGCAATTTGAACTAGAAGCTGAATTTGGGTATTATTTTGCTTTAGAAGGGCTATATTTTGAGCTGAAACACTCGTATAATCACTAGGTTTGATGAATCCAACTGCTGGGTGTTCTATGGGTTCAACGGCTTGTAAGGCTTCTTGGTATGAGAAGGTTATTTTGGCTGGAAGGAACATGTTCATTCACCGGGAGGTGTATAACAATTGATGAAGGTCTAGGTACTCTGGATTCAGGGTGTGAGGTATATATCCTACCTTATCGAACAAGAGACGAGCACTTTGAGAACTTCAGACGCTCACCCTAGTATCTGTCATGCTCATCCGACTGGCAGCTACTGCCTCTTGCAGATTTACGCGCACTGCGGCCTTTTGCAATTCAGACACCGTGATCGGCGTAAGAAATTCCTGAGTCTCCTTCTCACCAAGGCCACGAATACCTACTTCTCTCCCAATATCGACCTTGCGGTGGACTTATTAGGTCCAGCCTCTGTGCCACCCGAGGGGTCAATCCAGGATTTTTCGGCAACTATGGTCTGGTTATCAACGGCCATAAGGTCAGAAACCATCACACACATCCCCGATGAGTACCTAGAAAGGGGTTTCTACTCAGCCATGGAAGGTGTTAAGCCAGGTAAGGAACTAGGCTCTGATACCAGAATGGTGCGGAATCGTGGAGGTTGAGCTAAAAAGCTCTGATACCAGATTGTCGAAGAGCAACTAAGCTACTTCCGCAACTCTTCCACAATCTCAGAGCTTAGTTGCTCTTCCCCAATCTGGTATCAGAGTTTTTTAGCTCAACCTCCACGATTCCGCACCATTCTGGTATCAGAGCCTAGTTCCTTACCTGGCTTAACACCTTCCATGGCTGAGTAGAAACCCCTTTCTAGGTACTCATCGGGGATGTGTGTGATGGTTTCTGACCTTATGGCCGTTGATAACCAGACCATAGCATGCCGAAAAATCCTGGATTGCCCCCTCGGGTGGCACAGAGGCTGGACCTAATAAGTCCACCGCAAGGTCAATATTGGGAGAGAAGTAGGTATTCGTGGCCTTGGTGAGAAGGAGACTCAGGAATTCCTTACGCCGATCACGGGGTCTGAATTGCAAAAGGCCGCAGTGCGCGTAAATCTGCAAGAGGCAGTAGCTGCCAGTCGGATGAGCATGACAGATACTAGGGTGAGCATCTGAAGTTCTCGGAGTGCTCGTCTCTTGTTCGATAAGGTAGGATATATACCTCACACCCTGAACCCAGAGTACCTAGACCTTCATCAATTGTTATACACCTCCCGGTGAATGAACACGTTCCTTCCAGCCAAAATAACCTCCTCATACCAAGAAGCCTTACAAGCCGTTGAACCCATAGAACACCCAGCAGTTGGATTCATCAAACCCAGTGATTATACGAGTGTTTCAGCTCAAAATATAGCCCTTCTAAAGCAAAATAATACCCAAATCCAGCTTCTAGTTCAAATTGCCGAAGCCCTACGGGATATCCAAGCCGATATCCAGCTCCTCAGAAAGCAGAAAACAAAGAGTGACAGTCCAATTCTCCCAGAAACTCTACTCACGAAGCTAGAGAATCTGTCCCTCCATCCTAAAACCAGGCCTCCCGAACCACGCGGGAGACTCCTTATTTTTAAATACCCCTTGCTGATTTTGCAGGAGGAACAAGCAAAGCTAAATGGCAGCAGTAGTCGTGTTGGAAAAAGCGCCCCAGCCCCTGGTCGAAGACCAAATTCGGGGGTATAGGCGAAATCAGCGACGACTCTACACTGCACAACAAGCAACACGACGGATCGTCCGTCGCTTGATGGGGCAACGTGCCCCTCAACACGTCTTAGAGCAGCAACTGGACCCGCAGGAGAAATTGCGCCAATCCATGCGAAAAGCGCGGCTATAGCTCCTGCCGAAGTCCTTTACCATTCCAGAACAGATGATGAGCACCACCGAGTATACATCCACCGCTCGAAAGAGTCCATCAGTTGCGTCGGAGACGCACAGGTGGACCGAAACTTCATCCAAGATGACAGTTACCAACAGCTCAGAAAGAGCGGTATGAAGTTCATACACATTGGTGTTATGCAGGTACGCCTGCAGGTGCTCCATCGACACGAAGAAGGAACACTGGCGCTTGTCGTGTTCCGGGACAATCGTTGGCAGGGTGATAAATCACTAATTGCCACCATGGAAGTTGACCTCACGCAGGGGAGCCAATTAGTTTACATTATCCCCGATATTATGATGACTATTGGAGATTTTTGCAGGAATGTTCAAATCTCCATTCTAACTCGGGGCTATGATACATGGCACCATGGTGAGGCCAACTTACTCGTTACCCGAGGACTGATCGGAAGGCTGTCAAACACACCAAACGTGGCCTTTGCATATGAAGTCGCAGGAGTCACTGACTATCTAGCAAGTCACGGTGTTCATGCCCTCCCTGGACGACGGTACTCGACGGCACAGCTGTGTGGGATAAACTGGCTCCTGAAGCCCCCTCAAATCCTGCCTATCCTGACACCCACCGAGGTGTCCAGTACGACACTCCTAGATGGAAGGATCTCACTCAGCTTCAACCATCATGCCTCTATTCCTGACACCACTGAGGATGAGATTGTTGCCATCCTCACTCAAGAAGAGGCTCCAGATGAGACGACGGAGGAAGTTTGGGACACCTTGGGCGAACCAAGCGGAAAATATGACTATTATGTCAAGTATTCTGCTCCTCCGTCCTTCTTCACGCCCTTTCCTACCACACCAATGGGATGGGACGATCTGGAAGATGACCTACCAGGACAGCAGCCTGCCATCATAACAGGATGCAAGCAGCCTCAGCATCCGGCTCCTCGAAAGGTGATGCCAGCTAAGAAGTGGCGACGCCGCTTTGCCCAACAACAGCCAGCAAACGGGCATCTTACGTGGCGACCCAAAGGACGGGAGAGCCAGAGTCCAACTTGCGGAACCCATGCAGGAGATACACGCCCAGGGGCCTCTGTACTCCGGTCCATGGAACCTCTGCAGGAAGGGACTGGTGACAACACCCACCTTCTAGCCACGTGGCGTCTAACCAACCAAGAAGGCAACTCTGATGCTGAACATGACCCAGATGAGTATTGTGAGTATTTGCAATATTATACTTGTTTGGGAAATACAGATGGAGACACAGAACTCGTTGCCACTTTAGAAGAAGAAGACTGGGGTATGGAGTATCCCCAGCGGGCACCACCGGCACCACCACAGCAAGCAAAGCAAACGGAGCGGCTTTGCTCCTCTTCCATAGTCTCCGAATACTGGCCCCCAGTGGAATCAACCATGGGCCCTGTTAACTACCCCCCAGCGGCGAGACCTACTAAGCCTGGTCCAAGCCAAGGACCAATCTTCGCCGACTACCAACCCAAGAATCTGAGGTTCAAAGCCAGGAATACCTCAGAATGGTGGAACCTCCCTTCTGCCCAGCAGCAATCAGGGGCTATCTTTGTTATGCCCCCCCAGATTGGGCAATTCAGTGACGTCTTCATGCGTTGGGAGTCCATCACCAAAAATTCAGTGGCTCTACAGGGTTTCACAGATTCCCGAACAAAGACTGAATTTATTGAAAACTTGCTTGGGGAGTCTGAAAAGCTCGCCTGGATCCAGTGGAGGATGGCCTACCCCATGGAATACCAGCACCTGTTGGATCATGCAGATGGTGCTGACGGTACGCAGAACATCCTCTCACAGATTCGGACCATATTCGCCCTGGAAGATCCCTACCAAGGCTCAACAACAATGCAAGAAGAAGCCTACAGGGATCTGGAACGGTTATCCTACCAGAATTTGCGGGATATTGTTCCTTTCCTTAATGACTATATGCAGGTAGCATCTCGGACTGGCCGGTTATTCACTGGCCCGGAGCTCTCAGAGAAACTCTGGTCAAAGATGCCTGGCTCTATTGGCAAGAAAATCAAAGCAGCATTTGAAGCCAAACACCCAGGTAACACCATCGGAGTTTATCCTCGAGTCCTATTTACTTACAAGTACCTGGAAGAAGCATGCAAGGAGGCAGCCTTTACCCGGGCCCTCAAGGATTTGTCGTTCTGTCACGACATTCCAATCCCGGGGTATTATCAGCGACCCCAACGAAAGGTTGGCGTTCGGCGGTCGACAACCTACAAAGGGAAGCCACATCCTTCGCATGCCCGCATCGAGAAGAAGAAGCACCTCATCCGCAACAGGAGGTGTAGATGCTTTCTCTGCGGAGAAGAGGGGCATTTTGCCCGAGAATGCCCCAATGAGCGACAGAATGTCAAGCGCGTCGCCATGTTCGAGCAGCTTGACCTTCCTGCCGATTGCGAAATTGTGTCGGTTCAAGAAGGTGATGACCCTAGCGATGCCATCTATAGCATTTCTGAAGGGGAGGAGGACACGGCAATCTTGCAGGAAGAAAAGATTTTCATGTTTCGGGAAGAAGACAGGACCTGGTGGATTGGCCCGACAGGAGGCTACCGCGCCATGGTCAAAGTTTCACAACAACAGTACGAGTGTAGCCACACTTGGGAATTACATCAAGATGTGCCTGACGCTTACGAAAGATGCTCTTGCTGCTAGGCACCCTCCCAAAAGTGCTACCGTATGCACTGCCCAAGCTGTAAGCTGACAGTATGTGGCAGATGCAGCTGGTACTACTTCAGCAAAAGAGTTCCAGTGGCCCAGACATCCCTTCCAAGGTACGAGTCCAATGACTTACTACTTGAACAACAAAATTACATTTCTACTTGTGAAAGGGAAAAGCCATCACGGAGTATGCAACGGACCAACAGCCATCACGGAGCTTCACCAGCAGCGTTGGCTCCCTGCTTGAAGAACTCAAACGCCAGGGATACATTGGTGAGGACCCACTGAAATATTGGTCCAAGAACCAGGTGCTCTTCCACCTGGATATCAAAAACCCAGATTTCACTATCGAAGACCGGCCCTTAAGGCATATTACACTGCAAGCCAAGGCTACGTATGCAAAGCATGTGAAAGCATTACTGAATCTTGGCCTTATTCGCCCCAGCAGAAGCCGGCATCGCACCACTGCAATCATTGTGAATTCCGGTACAACAGTTGATTCCCGAACGGGCCAGGAGATCAAAGGCAAGGAGCGGATGGTCTTCAACTATCGGCGCCTAAATGATCTCACCAACAAGGATCAGTACAGCCTGCCTGGGATCAACACCATCTTACGGAAGGTAAGCAGAAGCCACATTTACTCAAAATTTGATCTGAAATCAGGTTTTCATCAAGTGGCTATGCATCCTGCCTCCGTGGAATGGACGGCATTCTGGGTACCAGAAGGCCTCTATGAATGGCTCGTAATGCCATTTGGCCTGAAAAATGCACCCGCCGTATTCCAACGGAAGATGGACAGCTGCTTCAAGGGGACAGAAGACTTTATTGCAGTATACATTGATGACATTCTGGTCTTCTCCTCCTCTGAAGCGGAGCATGAACAACATCTGAGGGTCATGCTCCAGATCTGCCAAACCAATGGGCTAATCCTGAGCCCAACAAAGATGAAGATAGCAGTCTCGGAAGTAGAATTCTTGGGGGCAGTACTTGGCAATCAGCGAATCAAGCTGCAGCCCCACATTATCAAGAAGATTGCAAACTTCCAGGAACAGGAACTGACCACCATGAAAGGCCTCCGAGCCTGGCTCGGGATCTTGAATTACGCCCGAAGCTATATCCCTAATCTAGGGACTCTACTCGGGCCACTCTATGCAAAGACAAGTCCTACGGGAGAAAGGCGCTGGAACTCCCAAGATTGGGACTTAGTCGCAAAAATCAAGGCCTTGGTGCAAAAGCTGCCGGATCTCGAATTACCTCCAGAAGCCAGCTATATGATCCTTGAGACCGACGGCTGTATGACGGGATGGGGCGGAATTTGTAAATGGAAGCCCCAAAAGTATGACCCCAAGTCCATGGAGAAGGTATGTGCCTACGCTAGCGGCAGGTTCCATCCAATCAAATCCACCATTGATGCGGAACTCTATGCCGTCATGAATACGCTGGAAGCACTAAAGATTTACTACCTGGATAAGGCTGACTTGACTATTCGAACAGACTGTCAAGCAATCATAAGCTTCTTCAACAAGTCAGCTAACAACAAGCCTTCCCGCGTACGCTGGCTCGCCTTCACCGACTACATTACTGGCACGGGACTCGCCATCCAATTTGAACACATCAGCGGAGAGGATAACCAGCTGGCGGATACTCTCTCCCGCTTAATTACTTCACTTGTTATTTCAGGATGGCCTGCACCCGAAACTCTGGAAGGACTCAGCCTCGTAGCAACCCGGTTACAGGAGGCACACCAGACACCCTCTCAGAAGGCAAAGGAGGAGCACTTGGCGGAAGCCCAAGCCTTGTGCTACAATATGAATCACAACTGCAGCTCCTACAGAGCCTTCCAATGTCCCTCGATACCTACGACGCCATCAGGCGGCGGCTTCAACAGCTGGAACGACAAAGTGCCCAGGAAGCACTTACGGCTGTTCGACAGTTCCGGGACCTCCATGCCCTGAAGCTATCCGAAGCCACAAAGCGCGCAGGACGCAAGACCACGGGCAACTTCTGGGCCCAGTGGCACCCTGTTGTAACCCAGATTGATGTCCAGCTTGAAACAGCAGTCAAACTCACAACTGACGCAGCCCAACGACTGCTTGCCTTCATGTTCTGAGCACAGCAGAAAGCTTGCGCAAGAAGAAAGTGGTAGCATTCGGCCCAACAATCCAGCCCAAAAGGTCCAAAGTTGCTTGGACCAGACAGTCCAAAGAATAACCAGCCCGGCCCAGTCCAGAGGAAATCGTGTCCTGATGGTGTAAAGTAAAGTTACTTTTATAAAGTAGCTTTTAGAAAAGCAACTTTATAAAAGAGACTTTTGTAAAGTAACTTTAGACTTTTGTAAAGTAGCTTTAGGAAAGCTGCTTTTGAAAGGCAGCTTTAGCTTTTATAAAGTAGCTTTAGGAAAGCTGCTTTTGTAAAGGCAGATGCGATCTTATCGCATCTGCTGAGTGTAAGGCTTCCCTATAAAACGGGGAGCATATCATAGAACTGATATAGAAGAATCACCGAAGAATTCTCTCTTCTGGGTTTTGAGTCCATCTTTTCTTTCTTTTAACTTCACACTTCCGCAACTCTTCCACAACCCTATCAGAGCTTAGTTGCTCTGACGCTTGTATCAGAGCTTAGTTGCTCTTCCCCAACCCTGGTATCAGAGCTTTTTAGCTCAACCTCCACGATTCCGCACCATTCTGGTATCAGCTAGTAGTAGTAGTTGTTGTAGTAGTTGTAGTAGTAGTAGGAGCAGCCATAGTAGTAATTGTGGTAGCAGCAGTAGTCCTAGTTTTTGTAGAAGTAGTAGTAACCATAGCAGTAAGGTGCAGAAGTAGAAGTAGGGAAAGAAGTAGTAATAGTTGTAGCAGCAGCAGTAGTAGTAGAAATGATAGTAGTGGTAGATGGGGTTGTAGTATTAGTAGTAGTAGTATTACTAGTAATTTTATTAGTAGTTGTTGTTGTAGTAGTAGTAGTAGTATTTTTAGTAGTAGTAATTGTAGTAGTAGTAGCAGCAATAGTTGTAATTGTAGTAGTAGTAGTAGTAGTGATAGCAGTAGTACTAGTCGTAGTGGCAGGGGTCGTAGTAGGTGTAGTAATAGTAGTAGTAGTTATTGTTGTTATTGTTATTCTTGTAGTAGCAGAAGTAGTAGTAACTGTAGTAGTAGTAGTAGTAGAAGCTAGAATAGTAGTAGGATTAGCAGAAGAAGTAGTAGTAGTTGGAGTAGCAATAGTAGTAGTAGTAGTGGTGGTAGCAGCTATAGTAGTAGTAGGAGGAGGAGGAGTAGTAGTAGTGGTAATAGGTTTAGTAGTACGAGTAGTAGTAGAACTAGTAGTAGTAGTAGCGGTGATGGTAGAAGTAGTAGCAGTACTAGTAGTGATGGTAGACGAAGTAGTAGTAGTAGTAGTAGCAACAGCAGCAGCAACAGTAAAAGTAGTTGTTGTAGCAACAAAACCAATTGTAGCAGTAGTAGTACAAGTTGTGGAAGTGGTAGTAGGAGTAACAATTGTAATGGTAGTAGTAGTAGTAGTAGTAGTAGTAGTCACAGTAGTGGTAGCAGTAGAAGTGGTAGTAGCTGTAGTTGTAGTCATTGTAGCAATACTAGTAGCAAAAGTAGTAGTAGTAGGAAAAGAACTTGTAATAGGAGTAGCAGTAGCAGTAGTAGTTGTATTATTAGCAAGAGTAGTAGTTGTAGTAGTAATTGTTGTTGTTGCAATAGTCGTAGTAGTTGTAGTAGTAGCATTAGTAGAAGAAGTAGTAGTTGTAGTAGTAGCATTAGTAGCAGAAGTAGTAGTTGTAGTAGTAGCATTAGTAGCAGAAGTAGTAGTGCCAGTAGTAAGTAGTAGTAGTGCGTTAGTAAGTATTAGTAGTAGTAGTAGTAGTAGTAGTAGTTAGTCGTAGTAGCTGTAGTAGCGTAGTAGTAGTAGTAGCAGCAGCAGCAGCAGAGGTAGTAGCAGTAGTACTAGTAGAAGTTGTACTAGAAGACATAGTAGAAGTAGCATGAGTAGTAGCAATAATAGTAATAGCAGTTGCAGAAGCAGCAGTGGTAGTAGTAGTCTTGTTAGAAGTAGGAGCAGTAGTAGGAGTAGTGTTAATAGTATTAATAGGAGTAGGAGTAGTAGTTGTCGTAGCAACAGCAACAGTATTAGTAATGGTAGTAGTAGTACTAGCAGTAGTTGGAGTATTAGCAGCAGCAGTAGTAGCAGTAGTAGTAGTCACAGTAACAATAGTTGTAGCAGTAGTAGTAGTCATAGCAAGAGCGGTAGAAGCAGTTGTAGTAGTAATAATGGTCGTAGTAGCATTAGTAGCAGTAGGAGTAGCAATAGTATTACTTGTGGTGGTGGTGGTAGTAGTAGTAATAATAGCAGTAGTAGTACTAGTAGTAGTAGTAGTAGCAACAGGGGAAGTTGTTGTGGTAGTAGTAGTAGTATTGGCAGTAGTAGTTGCTGTAGTAGTTGTAGTAGCAGTAGTCATAGTGGTAGTAGTTGTAGAAGTAGTAGAAGTAGCAGTAGTAGCAGTAGCAACAGCAATAGTAGTAGATGTCATCATAGTAGCAGCAATAGTTGTAGCAATGGTAGCAGAAGTACCGGTAGTAATAGCAGGAAAAGTAGTAGTTGCTGTAATAGTATTAGTAGTATCAGTAGCAGCAACAGAAATAGTAGTAGCTGCAGTAAGAGTAGTAGTAGTAGTAGTAGTAGCTATTGCAGTAGTGGCCATAGTAGCAGTAGCAATAGTGGTAGTCATCACAATAGCAAAAGCAGCAACAGCAGTAGTAGTAGCAAAAGTAGCAACACTAATAGTAGTATTATTAGTAGCAACATTAGAATTATTAGTAGTAGTAATGGTAGTAGTAGCAGCAATGACAGTAGCATTAATAGTAGTAATAGTAGTAGTGGTAGCCGTTGCAGTAGTTGTAGTTGTAGTAGTAGGAGGAGGAGGTGTAGTAGTATCGGCAATAGTAGTAGTAGTCATTATAGTAGCAGTAGTAGTAATAGTAGCAGTAGTAGCTGTAGTAGTTGTTGTTATAGTGGTGGTTGTAGTAGTAGCAGCAGCAGCAGCAATAGTATTAGTAGTAGTTGTAGTAGTAACTGTAGTAGTAGTAGGAGTTGGTATGAATTCTAATTCAAGAACTCCCTCGCCGATATAGACAGGATATGGTAACACAAAGTAGTAGGGGCTGTAGAAGGCATAGTAGTAGTTGCCGTAGGGGTAGTAGTAGTAGGAGTAGTAGTAGAAGCTGTAGGAGTGGGAGTAGGAATAGTTGTAACAATAGGAGTGGGAGTAGGAGTAGTAGTACTAGTAGTAGTAGTAGTAGCAGTAGAATGAGTAGGGCATGGTAGTAGCTGTGGTAGTAGTATTAGTAATAGTAGTAGCAGGAGCAGTAGTAGGAGTAGGAGTAGTAGTAGTAGTTGGTGTGGTAGACGTATTGGTTGTGGTAGTTGTAGTAGTAGAAGTAGCAACAGCAGCTGCAGTAGCAACAGTAGTAGTAGTGGTTGTAGGGGTAGTAGTTGGTGTAGTAGTTATAGTAGGTGCAGTATTTGTTGAAGTAGTAGTAGGAGCAATAGCTGTAGTAGTAGCAGTATTAGTAGTCGTAGTGGTAGTTGCATTAGTAGTAGTAGCCGCTGTGGCCACAACAACAACAGTAGTAGCGGGAATAGTAGTAGGAGAAGTAGTTACAGTAGTAGTAGTATTAATAATTGTAGAAGTGGTACTAGTATGAGTGGCAGTAGTAATAGCAGTGTCAGTGGTAGTAGTAATTGTAGTAGTAGTAGTAGTAGAAGTAATAGTAGTAGTAGTAGTAGTAATAGTAGTAGTAGCAATAGGAGGAGTAGTAGTAGTAGTACGAGTAGCAGTAGCAGTATTGGTAGTACTAAAAGTAGTAGTAGGAGTTGGAGTGAGTTGCAGTTGAGGTAGTAGTAGTACAACAATTACTACTACTACTACTACTACTACTACTACTACTACTACTACTACTACTACTAATACTACTACTACTACTAATACTACTACTATTACTACTATAACAACAACAACTACTACTACTACTAGTACTACTATTGCTATTACGACTGTTAATAGTACTACTTCTACAACTAGTTTTGCTACTAGTACTCCTACTACTACTACAACAACTACTACTCCTACTGCTAATATTACTACTACTAAAACTCCTACTGGTACTTCCGGTGCTGCTACTACTACTGCTTCTGCTACTACTTCTACTACAACTACTACTAAAACTACTACTACAACTTCTACTACTACGCCTCCTCCTCCCAACTACCACTGCTACTACTACTGCTACTGCTGCTGCTACTGCTGCTTTTGCTATTACTACTCCAACTACTACTATAATAGCTATTACAACTACTACTACTTCTACTAGTTCTACTACTACTATTCTTGAAACTACTACTACTACTACTATTGCTACGAGTACTACTACTACTCCTCTTATTATGACAACTACTACTACTTCTATTGCTACTACAATAACTGCTACAACTACTACTCTTACTACCACTACCGCAACTACTTATGTTGCTTCTCATATGGCTACTCCTACTACTATTACTAAACCAACTAGTACTACTACTACCACTACTGCTCCTACAAGGACTTCTACTCCTAAACCTACTCCTTCTACCATTCCTTCTACTACTACTACTACTATTACTACCGCTACTGCCAGTACTGCTTCTACATCTACTACTACTTTGAGTATTACTATTATTACTCCTACTAGTACCACTGCTACTACTACTACTCCAACTCCTACTACTACTACTCCAACTACTACTTCTACTACAACAACTGCTAGTGGTGGCAGAAGTATTAGTAGGAGTACCAGAAGTAGTTGTAGTCGCAAAACTAGGAGTAGTAGTTATTGTTGTAGTAATAG
>RXID01017072.1:6466-36726 GCA_005019695.1 Trichopus zeylanicus subsp. travancoricus
TACTACTACTACTACCGCAACTACTACACTACTAAAACTTCTCCTACTACTACTCGTACTCCTGCTACTACTACAACTACTAGTGTTGCTATTACTACTACTTCAACTAACACAACAACTGCTACTACTCCTACTGCTACTACTACTACTACATCTACAACTAGTACAACAACAACAACTACTACCACTATTGCCATTACAATAACTGCTGCTGCTACTGCTCCAACAACAATAAGTACTACTACAACTACTCTTCCTACTATCACAACCACTACATCTACTACTACTACTACTACTACTACTACTACAACAACAACTACTTCAACTACTACTGTTGTTGCTACTGCTACTGCAACTACTACTTCTACTGCTACGTCTACTACTATTGCTGCTGCTGCTGTTACTACACTACAACTACAACTACTACTACAACTACTACTCCTACACCAACTCCTACTCCTTCTACTACAACAACAACAACAACTACCACTACTACTACAACTACTACTCCTACACCAACTCATACTCCTACTACAACAACAACAACAACTACTACTATAACTAATAGTACTACTACTACTACTACTACTACTACTACTACTACTACTACTACTACTACTACTACTACTACTACTACTACTACAACTACTACTACTACAACTACTGCTATTGCTATGACTACTACTACTAATACTGCAACTCGTATACTGCTACTGCTACTCTATTACAACTACTACTAATAGAACTACTAGTATGATTACTACTACCACTACTATTACTACTACTACTACTACTAGCACCACTACTACTAATACTACTCAAACTACTACCACTAGTACTACTACTGCTAAGAGAACAACAACTAATACTTTTAGTATGACTGCCACTACTGTTGCTAGTTTTGTTGCTACTACTACTACTACCACTCCTCCTATTACTACTACTACATCATCTACTACTACTAGTACTAGTACTATTACTATTATTACTACTATTACCAGTACTATTGCTCCTACTATCACAACAACAACTACAACAACTAGAACTATGACAATTACCCCTACTACTACTACTACTCCTACTACTACTGCTGCTACTACAACTGCTACTCCTACTACTACTACGAACACAACTACTACTATTACTACTACTACTACTATTACTACTACTACGGTTACCTCTACTACAACAACTACTATTATTACTACTACTACGACTGCTACTACCACTACTACTACTACAACTACTACTATTACTACTCCTACTACAACTACTACTACTCCTACTGCTACTACTCCACCACCTACTCCTATTACTACAACAACTACTACTGTTCCTACCCTTACTACTGCTACCACTACTAGTACTACTCTTACTACTACTACTACTATTTCTACTACTACTGCTACTACTACTAGTACTACTTTTACTACTACTACTACTACAACAACAACTACTACTCGTACTGCTACTCCTACTCCTACACTTACTCTTGTTACTACTACTACAACAACAACAACAACAACTACTACTACTACTACTATTGTTGTTGCTACTGTAGTTGTTGTTGCTGTTACGAGTACTACTACTGCTGCTGCTACTATTGCTGCTTCTGCTACTGCTGCTACTACTACTACTACTGCTGCTACTACTACTAGTAGTGTTACTATAACAACTACTACTACCACTACTACTATTACTGCTGCTGCTACTGCTACAACAACAACAACAACAACTACTACTACTACTACTTCTACTACTAGTACAACTGCTACTACTACTGGTCCTGCTACTGCTACTACTATTACCTCTACTACTACTACTATTCTTACCCCTACTACCACTACTACTACTACTCCTACTACTACTACTACTACGGCCACTACTATAGCTATGCTAAAACCCATTGCTACTAATAATCCTACTACTACTACTACCCCTACCCCAACAGCTACTACTCAAACTACTACAACTACAACTACTACTGCAACTACTACTACTGTTACTACTACTACTACTCCTACTCCAATAACCACTACTACTGCAACTACTACTACTGCTACTGCTACTACTACTACTACTACTACTACTACTACTACTACTATTGCTGTTGCTGCTGCTGTTATTTCTATTACTACTACTGCTAATACTACTACTATTACTATTACAATAACTACTACTACTACTACTATTACTTCTAATACTACTATTAATGCTTGTACTTCGACTACTGCTACCCCTAACAATAGTGCTACTACTACAACAACGACTCCTATAGCTACCACTAATGCTTCTACTAGTAAGACTACTACTACTACTGCTGCTGCTGCTACTATTGTTGTTGCTGCTGCAGCTACTACTGCTACTACTATTACAACTACTACTCCTCCTACTACTACTACCACTACTACTACTAATACTACTTCTACTACTATTACTGTCGCTAGTACTACTACTTCTACTACTACTACTAGTCCCACTGCCAATATGACTACTGCTCCAACAATAACAACAACATAACAAAAACTACTACTACTACTACTATGTCTACTGTTATAACTGCTGCTACTGTCACTCCTACTACTTCTCATACTACTACTGCTACTACTATACTACTACTAATGCTACCACAACTACTTCTACTACTACTAGTACTACTACTAGTACTACTAGTCCTACAACTACTACTACTACTATCACTACTTCTACAATGACTACTACTATCACTACACTACTGCTACTACTACTACTACTACTACTGCTACTTCTGCTTCTACAAATATAACTACAACTGTAACTACTACTGCCTCAACTACTACTACAACAACTACTACTAGTACTACTTCTACTCCTACAATTATGACTATTACTATAACTAATACTACTACTACTACTACTACTCCTGCTGCTTCTACTACTACTCCTACTAATATTACTACTGCTACAGCTGCTATTACTACTATTACTACTACTACTACTACTACTACTATTGCTACTAATTCAACTAGTACTCCTACTCGTACTACTACTAGTACTGCTGCTGCTACTACTACTACTTCTACGATAACTACTACTTGTAATAGTCCTACTCATACTACTACTACGACTCCTACAACTACTACTACTCCCACTATAACGACTACTACTTCTTCTGCTACTACTACTACTACTACTACTAGTACTACTAAAATGACTACAACTCCTCCTCCTCCAACTACTTCTACTAATACTACCATTACTCCAACTACAACTATTACAACTATAACTCTTATAGCTACTACTATTCATACTACTACTTTTGCTAATACTATTACTACTATAATAACTACTACTACTACTATTGCTGCAACTACTACTACACCTACTCCTACTATTGCTCCTTTTCCTACACTAGTCCTACTACTAATACAATTACTTCTATTTCTACAACTACTAGTAGTACTACCAGCAGTACTACTACTACTGCAACTACGACTACTATAACCACTGCTACTGCTACAGCTACTATGACCATGACTACTACAACAACTAATACTACTGCTGCTGCTACTCATACTACTACTACTACAACTACGACTACTACTACTACTACCACAACTACTACTACTGCTATTACTACTACTACTACTTCCACTACTACTACTAAAACAACTACGACATCTACTAGCAATACTTCTATGACTACTACTACTACTACAATAATAACAACATCTACTACTACTACTACTAACACTACTACAACTATTACTACGACTACTGCTAATGCTACTACTACTGCTACTACTATTACTACTACTGCTACTACTTCTATTACTACCACTAATACTACTAACACAACAACTACTACTACTTGTACGACTACTACAACTATTACTACCTCTATCGCTAATGCTATTGATACAACTACTTTTGCTACTTTTGCTACTACTACTGCTTCTACCAATTCTGCCACTACTACAATAATAACTACTACTACTACTACTACTACAACAACAACAACTACTACTACTACTACTCCTCCTACTGCTACTACTAATACAACACTATTGCTTCTCCTACTGCCACTACTGCTAGTACTACTACTACTATAGTTACTACTACTGCTATTGGTGCTATAACTACTACTAATGCTACCACTGCTATAACTGCTGCAATTACTACTACAACTATTGCTATTACGACTACGACTACTAATACTAAGGCTGCTACACTACTACCGTTACTACTATCACTACTTCTACTATGACTACTACTATGACTACACTACTGCTACTGCTACTACTACAGCTACTTCTACTTCTACTACTACTACTACTACAACAACTACCACTACCTCAACTACTACTACTACCACTAGTACTACTACCCCCAACTATGACTATTACTATAACTAATACTACTACGACTACTACTACTACAACAACAACAACTACTCGTACTGCTTCCACTACTACTACTAATACTACTATTGCTACTACTACTACTATTTCTACTACTACTACTACTGCTGCTACTACTTCAACTACTACTCCTACGCGTACTACTGCTACAACTACTGCTGCTGTTCCTACTACTTCTACGGCTACTACTACTTCTACTACTCCTACTCTTCCTACTACAACTACTCCTACAACTACTACTACTGCTACTCCTTTTGCAAGTACTACTACTTTTTTTGCTACTACTACTACTACTTCTACTACTACTACTTCTAATGCTACTACTCCTTGTGCTACTCCTACTATTACTACTACTATTACTACTATGACTACAACTCCTCCTCCTCCTCCTACTGCTACTAATAGTACCATTACTCCACCTACTACTAATGCAACTATTACTCCTACACCTACTACTATTCCTACTACTACTTTTGCTAATACAACTACTACTACAACAATAAGTAGTACTACTACTGTTGTTGCAACTACTGCTACAGCTACTCCAACTACTGCTCCTACTACCGTTCCTCCACCTACACCTACTCCTACTTCAAATACTACTACCACTACTACTACCCCTATTAATACTACTACTACTGCAACTACTACTACTACAACCATAGCTACTGCTATTACTATTACCACTGCTGCTGCCACTACAACTATGGCAACTACAATTACTAATACTATTGTTGCAACAACTGCTGCTGCTACTCATACTACTAGTACTACCACTACAACAACAACTACTACTACCACCACAACTACTATTATTGCTACGACTACTACTACTACTACTACTTCTACAACTACTAATATTACTAACACTATTACTACTTCTGCTAGCACTACTGCTATGACTACTACTACTACTACAACAACAATGACAATAATACTACAACTACTACTACTAACACTACTAGTACAAAAACTTCTACTTTTACTACTATAGCTATTGCTGCTACTACTGCAACAATAATAGCAACAACAACAACTACTACTATAACAATAACAAATAACAATGCTAGTATAACAACTTCTACTATTACTACTATAGTTACTCATACTACTATTGCTACTACTGCTTCTACTTCTACTACCACTACTAGAGCAAGTGCTACTGCTACTACTACAGTAACAACAACAACTACCACTACTGCTACTACAACTAACACAATGACTACAACTAAGACTACCACTACTACTACCACCATTACACCTCCTACTACTCCTACTACTACTATGACTATTGCTACTACTACTGCTACTATTACTTCGCCAACTACTACTACTACTGCTACAACTACTACATCTACTACTACTACTGCAACTACTTATACTACTACTTCTACAACTGCTACTACTGCTACTGCTACAATTGCAACAACATCAACAACAATAACTACTACTACTACTGCTGCTGCTACTCTATGCTACTAGTACTACCTCTACTAGTACTACCTAAACTGCTATTTCTTCTACTACTACTATGACTATTATTTCGACTACTACTACTAATACTACAAGAACTATTACTACTAGTACTACTAGTACTACAACTGCTGCTATAGCTACTACTACTACTACTACTACAACTGCAACAACAACAACTACTACCGCTGCTGCTGTTGCTACTACTACTACTACTTCTTTTACTACTACTGCTGCAGCTACCGATACTACTACTACTAGTACTGCTTCTACTCTTACTACTAGTGTTGCTACTCCTACTACTACTACTACTACTACTACTACTATTACTACTACTACTAAGACTAGTACTACTACTTCTTCTACTATTGCTAGTACTAGTACTACTAATTCTACTACTACTACTATTATAACTACTACCACAATAATAATAACAATAACAACTACTACTATAACTTCTCCTACTACTTCTACTACTACTACTACTACTATGGCAACTACTATCGCTATCCCTATTGCCACTACTACAACTACTTTTGCTACTATTGCTACTGCTCTTGCTTCCACTAATACTACTACTGCTATAATAATAACTACTACCAATACAGCTGCTACTGCTACAACTACTACAGCTACTATAGCTACTACTGCTACTACTACTACCCCTATCGCTACTACAACTCCTACTACTACTACTACTACTCCAACATCTACTACTACTACTACTACTACCACTACTACTACTACTATTACTGCTACTAGTACAACACTACTGCAACTACTATTACTACTACCGCTACTAATAGTTTGCTAGTGGTAGAAATAGTAGTGGTAGTAATGGAAATAGTAGTAGAAGCAGTAGAAGTAGCTGTAGTAGTTACAGTAGCAGTAGTAGTCATAGTAGTAGTAATACAAAAAGCTGTAATAGTAGTAATAGAAGTAGCAGTAGTAGCAGTTGTTATTATTGTAGTAGTTGTAGTAGCAATAGTAGTAGTAGTAGGAGCAATAGTAGTAGCAACAGTACCAATAGCAATAGTACCAATAGCAATAGTAGTAGCTGTAGTAACAGAAGTAGTAGTAGTTATTATTGTTGTAGTAGCAATAGTAATAGTAGTTATTGTAGGAATAGCAAAAGTCACAATAGTAGTAGTTAGTGGTAGTAGCAGCAGTAGGAGTAGTAGTAGCAAAAGTAGCAGTAGCAGTATTATTAGTAGCAATAGTAGTTGTAGTAGTAGTAGAAGTAGGAGTTATTGTGATAATAGTAGTAGTAGAAGCAGCAGCTATTGCTATAGCAGTAGCATTAGTAGTAGTACAGGTAACAATAGTAGTAGTAGTAGTAGTAGCAGCAGTAGTAGGAGGAGGAGAAGTTGTAGTAGTATTTGTAGTATCAGCAATAGTAGCATCAACAGTAATAGTTATAGTAGCAACAGTAATAGTAGCAGTCGCAGTAGTAGTAGCTATTGCTGCAATAGTAGTAGTTGTAGAAATAATATTAGTTGTAGCAGTAATTATAGTAACAGTAGTAGTAGTACTAAGATTAGTGGCAGGAGTAGTAGTGTTTGTAGTAGCAGTAGCTACAATAGTAGGTGTAGTAGTAGTAGTAGTAGTAGTAATAGAAGTTGCTATTATTGTAGTAGTAGTTGTTGACATTATCGTAGTAGTTCGAGTAGTATTACTAGGGGTAGTAGTAGAAATAGTAGGAGTAATAGTAGGGGCAGTAGTAGAAATAGTAGGAATAGTTGTAGGAGTAGCAGTAGAAGTAGTAGGAGGAGGAGTGATAGTCATAGTAGTAGTAGTAGTAGTAGTAGTAGTAGTAGTAGTAGTAGTAGTAGTAGTAGTAGTAGTAGTAGTAGTAGTAGTTGTTGTTGTTGTTTTTATTGTTGTTGTTGTTGTTGTTTGTTGTTGTAGTAGTAGTAGTAGTAGGAGTGGTAGTTGTAATACTTGTAGTAGTAGTAGTAGTTGTTGTTGTTGTTGTAGTAGTAGTAGTAGTAGCAGCAGCAGTTGTAGTAATAATAATAATAGTAATAGTAATAATAGTAGTAGTATTAATAGTAATAGTAGTATTTATAGTTTGTGTATTAAGAGGAGTAGTAGTAGTTGAAGTAGTAGCATTAGTAATAGTAGTAGTAGTAGTAGTGGTAGTAGTAGTAGTAGTAGTAGTAGCAGCAGCAGCAGCAGTAGTAGTAGTAGCGGTGGTAGCGGCAACAACAATAGTAGTACTTGTGGTAGTAGTAGTAGTAGTACTAGTAGAAGTTGTAGTAGTAACAATGGTTGTTGCAGTAGTAGTTATACTTGTAATAGTAGGAGCAGTAGTAGTCGGGGTTGTAGAACTAGCCCTATGAGTAGCAGGAGTAGTAGTTGTAGTAGTAGTTATAGTAGCATTAGTAGTAGCAATTGTAGTTATAGTAGAACTAGTTGTAGCGACAACAGTAATAGTAGTAGTGTTGTAGAAATAGTAGTGGTAGTAGTCATAGTAGTAGTTGTAGAAGCAGTAGTAGTAGCAGTAATAGTACAAGTAGCAGTTGTCGTTGTAGCTATTATTGTTGTAGTTGTCAAAGTAGTAGAAGTAGTAGTAACTATAGCAACAGAATCGGTAGTTATTCAAGCAGTAGAATCGGTATGAAATCGACCTTCCTAACGCCGGCGATGCTCGCCGAACCGTTCGAGGTCTGTGGAAGCTCTTTTTCGAGAAGGAAAGTAGCAACAAGAAATAAGGAGAAGATATGGAGAAACTCTCGGATTCTTATTGCAACTTCTCTACGATTTTCTGCGATTATTCAGATTATGATTTACAATGGAGGCGTGCCCCTTATATAGAGGGCACGGTGATGTAAGCGCTCACATCAGCTGGTGGTATGAGCTAAGCGCTTACATCAGCATAATAGTAACCTATGCTAGGGTAGGCCTATAGCCTTTACATAAGACTCCAAGGGAAGTCTTGTCCTAGGCATAGCCTTTATATCCTAAGGCGTAGCCTTTACAAAAGACTCCAAAAGAGATCTTATCCTAAAGCGTAGCCTTTATATCCTAAGGCATAGCCTTTACAGAAGACTCCAAAGACGTCGCTGTCATAGGCTGGTAGCTCGTCCTTTGGCTAGGCTCGTCCTCTTGCTAGGCTTTGACTTCTTATTTCGTAGCTCTAGCTGCTACTGTACTGTACAACAGGATTCTACTTTCCTGTATTAGCTACTATACTTCCCACCACGCTCCGCCTGCTACGGGACAATGGTAGGTATTGCCGGCGTCTGCTTGTCGCGCGCTCTCTTGTTCATGAACCATTTGCGGGTATTGGCTTCAGAGATTGGTCCATGTAGTTGAGCGCCCAAGTCAGGTCCTGTGTTTGTCGCTTTCTAGGTGGCCTGTCACTTTGACGGAAAAGGCTGTTGAGTATCCGCAGTTGCGTTGGTGTCGGTGCCCACCGTCGTCCGGCTGTGGGTTCTGTGTTGCATGCCTTTGGCCATCTGCTTTGCATGGAGCCTGTCAGGTGCTCCCTTGTTTTCTTGATAAGCAGCTTGATTTCAGATTGCTGCTCCTTGTCATAGTCTGCACATGCTATGTCCTTGAGAATTCCGTTGGTGTGGTCGTAGAGTTCTTGTATGATGAATCCCGGGTACTCGGTACGCCTTGGTACTTGCTCACCCTGTGGGATGTAGTGAACCACACAGTTGTGCATGACGCTCTCTGCAGGGACTACCTCAGTATGGAAACTATAGAAAAGTTTCCTTGTATCCCTGGATTCTCTTGGACTCCCATCTTCTGTGAGTGCTTCCTTTGGGCGGTACAGCCATTGTCCTATGAGGGACACCTGTCCTCCTTTGTCTTGGAAAATCCCCTTGATAATAATTACATAGGGGTTTTCATATATCGATTCGGGTGCCAGTAGTACCTCGTCATGAAGATGGTAGGTTTTGCCATCCAGGCTGAATGCGAGGTAGTGTAGTTTCTCCTCTGGGCCCCTTCCGGAGGTTAGAACCGCCGCTCCTACGGGCTTTGCTGGGTACTCCTCTTGTGCCAGGGGAGAAGTACTTGTTGTTGGGGTAATGGAGCTTTGCCCGTTGGTATGCTTAGTGCACCCTTCCTTTTGCGGTTGGCATCCTTCCTCGAGTTCCTGTAGGACATATATGACTTCATGTTGTATGAGTGGGCGGAGGGAGTTGTGGAGGTTCTGAGGATCCTCCCCTTCTGAGATGCTGTATATGGCATCACTCTGGTCCTCTCCTTCCTGCACAGATATTAAGTCATAGTTTTCTGGAACATCTAGTTGCTCGAAGATGGCAACCCGTTTTACGTTCTTTCTGTCATTAGGGCATTCTCTGGCGAAATGCCCCATGTCTCCGCAGAGGTAGCACTTGCAGCGTCTGTTGCGCACAAGGTGCTTCCTTCTTTCAATGCGCACGTGGGTGTCGTGCGGCTTTCCTTTGTATGTCTTCGCCTTTCTGACCCCGTACTTCTTTTCGGTGGTGTAGTAGCCTGGGATCGGGATCTTGCTGCAGAAGGAAAGATCCTTGAGGGATCTTTTGAATGCGGCGTCTTTGCATTCCTCCTCCAGGTATTTGTAGGCGAATAGTATCCTGGGTATCACCCCGATGTTTACTCCAGGATACCTCTGATCGAAGGCCGCCTTCATTCTTCGGCCAATGTCTCCCGGCATTTTTAACCAGAACTTCTCAGATAGCTCTGTTCCTATAAACAACCTTCCAGTTTTGGTAGCTAACCTGAGGTAGTCATTCATGTATAAAAGGATATCTTTCATGTTTGTACATGAAAGTCTTTCCAAGTCCCGGTATGCCGTGTCTTGAGCCAAGGTTGAACCTTGGGCTGGATCCTCCAATGAGAAGACCTTCTCATCTGGGAAAGGATGTTTTGAGTGCCATCCCTTCCTCCTCCGGCTGCAATAATGGCTTGGTATTCTACGCCATATAGCATACGCCATTGCACCCATGCAAGCCTGGCTGTTTCCCCTAGGAGGTTTTCCATGTATTCAATCTTGTCTCGCGCATCAGTGAATCCTTGCGCGGCAACATGGTTCCTCGTGATGGTTTCCCATCTTGCAAATGTTTCCTCAAATAGCCCAAGCTGTTCGGGTATTATCAAGAGGGCTCCTTCGTTCTGCTGTGCGGACGGTAGCGTCCACCTTTCATTGTTGAAGCCTCTTTGGAAACTTCCTTGGTTCCGCTGCCCAGACTCCGTTGTTATTCTGGATATTGCTGGAGTCGTGTTGGCCGCTGGTGGGTAACCTGGGGGTCCTGGTTCCATTGAAGCATCTGTGGGGGGCATGTACGGCCCGCCCGGAGATGTTGCCGAGGTTAGTGTACTTGTGTACAACCTCTCAGATAGCTTTTGGGCTAGTTTCCGCAGGGCAGGGTACTCCATCTCTGGTACTTCCTCTTCGATGCCTGCTGCAATAACATTAGCACTATGAGGGGGACAAGTGTTACCTTCCTCTTCATGCTTTTCAGAAGGTATGCTGGCTGGTTCCTCCTCATCAGGCTCTTTCTCGTCATCTATGTCTCCCCATCCAGTTGGTTCGGGGGGGCCATAGTAGATATACTCCGGGGGAGTATATTTGACATAGTAGTCGTACCTCCCACTAGGCTCCCCTAGTGTGTCCCAGACTTCATCTGGTTGTTGGGAAAGCACGTCCCTTCTGCCTTCAGGAGGATCTTCGTCCTCGTCGGGATATATATCCCACTTTGGGGCTCTGATTGGATATTCCATCTCTCCTTCTCCTTCAGGGAATCCCTCTTTGCAGAGCTGATGAAAGTAACTTTCGTCGTCACTTTCCTCTTCATCTTCTTCATCTTCCTTCAGCAGGACAGCAATTATATGAGGAGTTCTGAGCTCCTCTTCGTCATTGAATGCCTCCTCATCTCTTGGGAGGTAGCAGGATCTTCTTGGCATTTCTGCCGGCTTGTAGCTTCCGAACCGCAGAGAGATGCTCCCATCAAGGAGGCTCCTGCTCATGACCTCCTCAGGTTGAGTCGGTGCGGAGAGCTTCGTTGGCCGGACAGTCCAGCTGCGTCCTTGCAGTGCCTCTGCTGAGTACCTACGTCCTGGGAGGGCGTGTACTCCGTGGCTTGCTAGGTAGTCGACGACTCCTTGAATTTCGTAGGCAAAGCCTACGTTTGGGGTATTCGAGAGCCTTCCTACCATGCCTCTAGTGATTAATAAATTGGACTCACCACTTTGCCAGTTCTCGTATCCCTTAGTTAGGATAGAGACTTGTACGTGCTTGTAGAAGTCCATGACAGTCATCATGACGTTTGGTATCACGTATACCAGTTGACTGCCTTTTGCTAGGTCCACCTCCATCGTGGCCAGTAGTGCTTTGTTTCCTTCCCACCGGTTGTCGCGGAAGACGACCAGAGCCATGGTACCAACCTCCTGTCGGTGTAGGATCTGGAGTCGAAGTTGCAGCACACCGAGGTGTATGTACTGCATCCCGCTTTGCCGTATAGTAGCTAATACAGGAAAGTAGAATCCTGTTGTACAGTACAGTAGCAGCTAGAGCTACGAAATAAGAAGTCAAAGCCTAGCAAGAGGACGAGCCTAGCCAAAGGACGAGCTACCAGCCTATGACAGCGACGTCTTTGGAGTCTTCTGTAAAGGCTATCTGAGATGGAGTACCCTGCCCTGCGGAAACTAGCCCAAAGGCTATCTGAGAGGTTGTACACAAGTACACTAACCTCGGCAACATCTCTGGGCGGGCCGTACATGCCCCCCACAGATGCTTCAATGGAACCAGGACCCCCAGGTTACCCACCAGCGGCCAACACGACTCCAGCAATATCCAGAATAACAACGGAGTCTGGGCAGCGGAACCAAGGAAGTTTCCAAAGAGGCTTCAACAATGAAAGGTGGACCCTACCGTCCGCACAGCAGAACGAAGGAGCCCTCTTGATAATACCCGAACAGCTCGGGCTATTTGAGGAAACATTTGCAAGATGGGAAACCATCACGAGGAACCATGTTGCCGCGCAAGGATTCACTGATGCGCGAGACAAGATTGAATACATGGAAAACCTCCTAGGGGAAACAGCCAGGCTTGCATGGGTGCAATGGCGTATGCTATATGGCGAAGAATACCAAGCCATTATTGCAGCCGGAGGAGGAAGGGATGGCACTCAAAACATCCTTTCCCAGATGAGAAGGGTCTTCTCATTGGAGGATCCAGCCCAAGGTTCAACCTTGGCTCAAGACACGGCATACCGGGACTTGGAAAGACTTTCATGTACAAACATGAAAGATATCCTTTTATACATGAATGACTACCTCAGGTTAGCTACCAAAACTGGAAGGTTGTTTATAGGAACGGAGCTATCTGAGAAGTTCTGGTTAAAAATGCCGGGAGACATTGGCCGAAGAATGAAGGCGGCCTTCGATCAGAGGTATCCTGGAGTAAACATCGGGGTAATACCCAGGATACTATTCGCTTACAAATACCTGGAGGAGGAATGCAAAGATGCCGCATTCAAAAGATCCCTCAAGGATCTTTCCTTCTGCAGCAAGATCCCGATCCCAGGCTACTACACCACAGAAAAGAAGTACGGGGTCAGAAAGGCGAAGACATACAAAGGAAAGCCGCACGACACCCACGTGCGCATTGAAAGAAGGAAGCACCTTGTGCGCAATAGACGCTGCAAGTGCTACCTCTGCGGAGACATGGGGCATTTCGCCAGAGAATGCCCTAATGACAGAAAGAACGTAAAACGGGTTGCCATCTTCGAGCAACTAGATGTTCCAGACAACTATGACTTAATATCTGTTCAGGAAGGAGAGGACCAGAGTGATGCCATATACAGCATCTCAGAAGGGGAGGATCCTCAGAACCTCCACAACTCCCTCCGCCCACTCATACAACATGAAGTCATATATGTCCTACAGGAACTCGAGGAAGGATGCCAACCGCAAAAGGAAGGGTGCACTAAGCATACCAACGGGCAAAGCTCCATTACCCCAACAACAAGTACTTCTCCCCTGGCACAAGAGGAGTACCCAGCAAAGCCCGTAGGAGCGGCGGTTCTAACCTCCGGAAGGGGCCCAGAGGAGAAACTACACTACCTCGCATTCAGCCTGGATGGCAAAAACTACCATCTTCATGACGAGGTACTACTGGCACCCGAATCGATATATGAAAACCCCTATGTAATTATTATCAAGGGGATTTTCCAAGACAAAGGAGGACAGGTGTCCCTCATAGGACAATGGCTGTACCGCCCAAAGGAAGCACTCACAGAAGAAGGGAGTCCAAGAGAATCCAGGGATACAAGGAAACTTTTCTATAGTTTCCATACTGAGGTAGTCCCTGCAGAGAGCGTCATGCACAACTGTGTGGTTCACTACATCCCACAGGGTGAGCAAGTACCAAGGCGTACCGAGTACCCGGGATTCATCATACAAGAACTCTACGACCACACCAACGGAATTCTCAAGGACATAGCATGTGCAGACTATGACAAGGAGCAGCAATCTGAAATCAAGCTGCTTATCAAGAAAACAAGGGAGCACCTGACAGGCTCCATGCAAAGCAGATGGCCAAAGGCATGCAACACAGAACCCACAGCCGGACGACGGTGGGCACCGACACCAACGCAACTGCGGATACTCAACAGCCTTTTCCGTCAAAGTGACAGGCCACCTAGAAAGCGACAAACACAGGACCTGACTTGGGCGCTCAGACTACATGGACCAATCTCTGAAGCCAATACCCGCAAATGGTTCATGAACAAGAGAGCGCGCGACAAGCAGACGCCGGCAATACCTACCATTGTCCCGTAGCAGGCGGAGCGTGGTGGGAAGTATAGTAGCTAATACAGGAAAGTAGAATCCTGTTGTACAGTACAGTAGCAGCTAGAGCTACGAAATAAGAAGTCAAAGCCTAGCAAGAGGACGAGCCTAGCCAAAGGACGAGCTACCAGCCTATGACAGCGACGTCTTTGGAGTCTTCTGTAAAGGCTATGCCTTAGGATATAAAGGCTACGCCTTAGGATAAGATCTCTTTTGGAGTCTTTTGTAAAGGCTACGCCTTAGGATATAAAGGCTATGCCTAGGACAAGACTTCCCTTGGAGTCTTATGTAAAGGCTATAGGCCTACCCTAGCATAGGTTACTATTATGCTGATGTAAGCGCTTAGCTCATACCACCAGCTGATGTGAGCGCTTACATCACCGTGCCCTCTATATAAGGGGCACGCCTCCATTGTAAATCATCATCAAAAAATAATCCAAGTATTGTAAGCATCGTGTGAATTTAGCAATAAGAATCCGAGAGTTTCTCCATATCTTCTCCTTATTTCTTGTTGCTACTTTCCTTCTCGAAAAAGAGCTTCCGCAGACCTCGAACGGTTCGGCGAGCATCGCCGGCGTTAGGAAGGTCGATTTCAGTAGGAGTAGGAGTGGTAGTTGTAGTTGTAGTAGTAGTAGTAATAAAAGTAGTAGTAGTAGTAGTAGTTGCAATCGCAGTAGTGGTAGCAGTAGCTGTCATAGTTGCAGTAGCAATAGCAATTCTCGTAGTCATTGTAACAGTAGCAATAGTTATCACGGTACTAGTAGCAGAAGTAGTAGTAGTAGGAAATGTAAGTAGTTATAGCAGTAGCAGTAGTAGTAGTAATAGTTGTAGCAGCATTAATAGTAGTAGTATTAGTAGTAGTAGTGGTAGTTGAATTAGTAGTAGTAGCAGAAGTAGTAGTACCAGTTGCAGTAGTAGTAGTAGTAGTACTAGTCATAGTAGTAGTTGTTATTGTAGCAGTTGCAGCAGTATCAATAGTAGCAGTAGCAGTACTAGTTATTATTGTAGCAGTAGTTGTAGTAGTAGCAATAGCAGCAGTATGAGTAGAAGTAGTAGTTGTTAAACTAGTAGTAATAGTTGTAGTACTAGTTTGGTTGTAGTAGAAGTAGTAGTAGACACATTAGTAGTCGTGGTAGTAGCAGCAAGAGTAGTATTAGTAGTAGTAACAAAAGTAGTTGTTGCAGTAGTAGTAGCTGTAGTGGTATTAGCAATGCTAGTAGCAAAATTTATTATTATTTAAGAAGTTGAAGTAACAGTAGTTGTAGAAGCAACGGTAGCATTAGTAGAAGTAGTAGTAGTAGTAGTAGTAGTAGTAGCAATAGTAGTAGTAGTAGTAGTAATAGTGCTAATAGCAAGAGTGTTAGTAGTAGGAGAGTTAGTAGTACTTGTTATTATTGGAAATGTAGTCGTAGTAGTATTTGTAGAAGCAGTAGCTATATAGGTGCAATAGTAGCAAAAGTAGTAATAGTAGTAATAGCAAAAGTATTAGCAAAAGTAGTAGTTGTAGTAGTAGCAGCAACAACAGTAGTAGTAGCAGAAGTAGTAGTAGGAGTAGTAGTGTTATTAGTAGCAGCAGTAGTATTGGTAGTAATAGTAGTGGTGGAAGTAGCAGCAGCAGCAGCAGTAGTTGTTGTTGTTGTGCTAGCTGCAGTAGTAGTTCTTGTAGTAATAGTAATTATTTTTGTCATGGTTGTAGTAGTAATATTAGTAGCAGTTGTAGTAGTAATAGTAGTAGTAATAACAGTAGTAGTTATTATTATAGTAATACAAGTAGTAGTAGTAGCAACAGTAGTAGTCATAGTAGTAACATTTGTAGTAGTAGTAGTAGTAGTAGTAGTAGAAGTAGTAATATTAGTAGTAGTAGTAGTAGTAGTAGTAGTAGTAGTAGTAGTAGTAGTAGTAGTAGTAGTAGTAGTAGTAGTAGTAATAGTAGTAGCAGAAGAAGTAGTAGTAGTTATAGTAACAGCAGTAATAGTAGTAGTAGAAGTAGTAGCAGCAGTATTTGTAGTAGCAAAAGAAGTAGTAGTAGCAGTAGGAGCAGTAGTTGTAGTGGCAAAAGAAGTAGTAGTAGTAGTAGGAGCAGCAGCTGTAGAAGCAGAAGTAGCCGCATTAGAAGGAGCAGGAGCAGTTGTTGTATTAGTAGTAGCAGCAGCATTAGAGGTAGAAGTAGTAAAATTTGTAGCTGTAGTTGTAGTGGTAGCAGCCGTAGTTGTAGCTGCAGTATTAGTAGCAATAGTAGTAGCAGCAGTATTAGTTGTAGCAGTAGCAGCAACAGCAGTTGCAGTTGTAGTAATAGTAGTAGTACTCACCGAAGCGCCAGCAAGAGTGGTAGTAGTAGTAGTGGTGGTAGTAGTAGTAATAGCAGTAGTGGCAGTAGTAGTAGTAGTTGCAACACTAGTAGTAGTAGTAGTAGTAGTAGTAGTAGTAGTTGTTGTTGTTGTAGAAGTAGCATTAGTAGTTGTAGTAGTAGCTGTAGCAATAGCAGAAGCAATAGCCGTAGTAGTAGCTATAGTAAGAGCTATAGTGGCAATAGTTATATTAGTAGTTATACCAGTAGCAATAGTAGCAGTAGTAGTCGTTGTAGAAGTAGTAGCCATAGGGGCAGTAGTAGCACTAGTAGAAGTAATAGTTGTAGCAGTAGCTGGAGTAGCAGTAGTATTAGTTCTAGTTGTGGTAGTAGTAGAAGTAGTAGCATTAGTAGTAGTAGTAGCAGTAGCAGTAGTAGTACTAGTAGTAGTAGTAGTAGTAGCCTCAGTACTAGTGGTAGTAGTTGTTATACTCGTGGTAGTTGTTGTACTAGTTTCAATAGTAGTAGTATTACTAGTAGTAGTAGTAGCCTCAGTAGTAGTATAGTAGGAGGAGTAGTAGTAGTGACAATGGTGGCAGTAGTGGTAGTAGTAGTAGCAATAGTTGTAATAGTAGTCGTAGTGGTAATATTAGCAGTCGTTGTAGCGATAGTAGTAGTAGAGGTAGTTATAGCGGTAGTAGCAGCCGTAGCAGCAACAGCAATAGTAGTAATAGTAGAAGCAGGAGTCATAGTAGTAGGAGTGGTAGTAGTACTTGGTATTGTTGCAAACGTTGTAGTAGTAGTTGTTGTTGAAGTAGTTGTAGTTGTATTAGTAGTTGTAGTCATTGTTGTCATTGTAATAGCAGTAGTTGCAGTGGTAGTTGCCGCAAAAGTAACCAAAGTGATAGTAATAGTAGTTATAGAGTAGCTGTATAGCAGCAGTAGTTGAAGTAGTAGGAGTGTAGTAGAAGTAGTAGTAGAAGTAGCAATAGTTGCAACAGCAGTAGTAGTAGCAGTGGAAGTAATGGTAATAGTAGTTACTATTGTAGTAGTAGCAATAGTAGTAAAAGTTGTTATAGTAGTAGTAGTCGTAGCATTTGTAGCAGCATTAGCAGTTGCGGCAATAGTAGTAGTAGTAGCAGCACTAGTAGTTGCATAAATACTAGTAGTACAAGTAATAGCAACATCAATAGTAGTAACAGTAGTAGTAGCAGTTGCAGTGGTGGTAGTAGTTGTAGTCATAGTAGTAGCAGTCGTAGTAGTTGTAGTAGTAGTAGTTGTAGCAGCTATAGTAGCAGCAGTATTAGTGTTGGTAGTAGTATTGCTAGCTGTAGTAGTAGTAGTAGTAGTAGTAGTAGCAACAACAACCGTAGTAGTAGTAGTAGCAGCAGAAGTAGTAGCTGTTGTACTGGTGGATGTTGCAGTAGATTCAATAGCTGTAGTAGCAGTTGTCGATGCAGTAGCAGTCGAAGCAATAGTAGTAATAGTAGTAGAAGAATCAATGGTAGTCGTAGCAGTTTTAGTAGTTGTATTTGCAGCAGTAATAGCAGCAGCAGCAGCATTAGTGATTGTAGTAGTATAACTAGCAGTAGTAGTAGTAGTAGCAGTGCTAGTAGAAGCAGGAGTTGTAGTAGTAGTGTTAGTAGCAGCAACAGCAGTTGTCGCACTTGTAGGAGTAGTAGTAGTTGTAGCTATAAAAATAGTAGTAGCAAAATCAGCAGTAGTAGTAGTAGTAGCAGGAGTAGAGGGGTAGTAGAAGTAATAATAGTAGTAATGGTAGTCATACCAGCAGTAGTAGATGCAATTGTAGTAGTAGTAGTAATAATAGTGGCATTCGTAGCAGCAGCAGCAGCAGCAACAGTAGTAGTAGTAGTAGTAGTAGTAGTAGTCTTGCTAGTGGTAGTAGCAGTAGTAATAATAGTAATTCTAGTGGAAGTAGTAGTAGCAGTAGTACTGGCAGTAGTAGCAGCAGGAGTAGTAGTACTAGTAGTAGGAGTAGTTGTAGCAGTAGTAGTAGTATTAGAAGTAGTAGCACTAATAGTAGTAGTAGTAGCAGTAGTAGAAGTGGTATTAGCAGTAGTAACAATAGTAGTATTAGCAGTAGTAGCAACAGTAGTAGTAGTAGTAGTAGATGTAGTACTGGCAGCTACAATTGTAGTAGCAGCAACGACAATAGTGGCTACAGTAACAGAACTAGTAGTAGTTGTTATTGTAGTAGCAGTAGTTGTTATAGTTGCAATATAAATAGTAGGAGTAGTCGCAATAGCAGCAATAGCAGGAGTACTAGCAGCAGTACTGGTAGTAGTAGCAGCAGTAGTAGTTGTAACAATAGTAGTATTAGTGGAAGCAATAATAATATTAGTAGTAATAGTGGTGGTAGTAGCAGCAGAGTAGTAGTAGTAGCAGTAGTAGTAGTAGAAGAAGTAGTAGAAGTAGTTGTAGTAGTAGTACCAGTAGTAGTAGCAGTAGTAGTAGTAGCAATGATGTAGCAGTAGTTGTAGTAGTAGCAGTGACAAATATCGTAGTCATTGTAGCAACAATAGTAGTAGTATTATTAGTCATAGTAGTAGTATTAGTAGTAGTATTATTAGTATTAGTAGTAGTAGCAGTAGCCGCAACAACAACAGTATTAGTTGTAGAAATAGTAGTAATAGTAGAAGCAGCAGTAGTCGTAGTAGCAATAGTAGTAGAAGTAGCAACAGTAGTAGTAGTCGTAGTATAGTAGCAGTAGTATTAGTAGTAGTAGTAGCAGCAGTAGAAGTAGTATTAGTTGTAGTAAGAGTAATAGTTGTAGTTGTTGTAGCAAAAGTAGTAGTAGTAGTAGTAATAGCAGTAGTAGGAGCAGTAGTATTGCAGCAGTAGTAGCGGTAATAATAGTAGTAGTAGCAGCAGTAGTAGTCGTGGTGCAGCTGTTGCAGTAGTAGTAGCAGTAGTTGTAGTAGAAATAGTAGTTATAGTAGTAGTAGCAGTAGTAAAAGTAGTAGTTGTTGTTCTTGCAGTAGTAGTAGTAGCAGTCATTGTAGTAGTAGTAGTGAAGTAGTAGTTGTATTAGTAGTAGTAGTAGTAGTTGTTGTTGTAGTAGAAGAATTAGTAGCAGTAGTAGTAATAATAATAGTAGTCATTGTAGTAGTAGTAGCAATAGCAGTTGTAGTAGTAGTAGTAGAAATAGTGGCTATAGAGGTACTAGTAGTAGTTGTAGTAGTAGTTGTAGTAGTAGTAGTAGTACTGATAGTAGTAGTAGTAGCAGGAGCAGTAGTTCTAGTAGTTGTAGTTGTACTAGTAGTTATTATTGTAGTAGTAGTTATTGTAGCAATTATAATAGTAGTAGCAAGAGTAGTAATTATTTTGGCAGTAGCAGTATTAGTAGTTGTAGTAGAAGAAGGAACATTAGTAGCAGTGGTAGTACTACTACTACTAATAGTGGTGGTAGTAGTAGTAGTTGTTGTAGTAGTAGTAGTAGTAGTAGTATTACTAGTAGTAGTTGGAGTAGCAGCTGCAACTGCTGTAGTATTGGTATTAGTTGAAGTAGTAGTAGTTGTTGTTGTTGTTGTTGTATTAGTAGTAGTACTAGTTGAAGTAGTACTAGTAGTAGTTGTAGTAGCAGATGTAGAAGAGGCAGCAGCAGCAGCAGCAACAACAACAGCAGTTGTAGTAGTAGTAGTAATAATAGTAGTGATAGTTGTAGTAGTAATAGCTGTAGTAGTAGCTGCTATAGTTGCAATACAAGTAGTAGGAGTAGTAGCAGTAGCAACAATAGTAGGAGCACTAGCAGTAATACTGGTAGTAGTGCCAGTAGTAGCAGTTATCGCAATAGTAGTATTAGTGGGAGCAGAAATAGTATTAGTAGTAATAGTGGTGGCAGTAGTAGCAGCAGAAGTAGTAGTAGCAGTAGTAGAAGTAGTTGTAATAGTAGCACTAGTAGTAGTAGTAGTAGTAGTAGTAGTAGCAATGATGCAGCAGTAGTTGTAGTAGTAGCAGCGAGAAATATAGTAGTCATTGTAGCAACAGTCGTAGTAGTAGTATTAGTCATAGTAGTAGTATTAGTAGTAGTAGTAGTAGCTGTAGTTGTAGTTGTAAGAGAAGTCATAATAGCAGTAGTAGTATTAGAAATAGTAGCAATAATAGTAGTAGTTGTGGTCACAGCAATAATAGTAGCAGTAGTAATAGTAGTTGTAGAAATAGTAGTAGTTGTAGAAGCAGCAGCAGTCGTAATAGCAGTAGTTGTAGTAGCAGTAGCAATAGTAGTAGTAGTCATAGTATAGTAATAGCAGCAGTAGTAGTAGTAGTAGCAGTAGTAGTAGTAGCAGCAGCAGTAGAAGTAGTATTAGTAGTAGTTGTTGTTGTAGTAGAAATAGTAAAAGTAATAGTAGTAGTACTAGTAATAGTAGTAGTAGTGGTGCAGCTGTTCCAGTAGTAGTAGTTGTTATTGTAGCAGAAATAGTAGTTATAGTAGTAGCAGCAGCAGTAGCAGCAGTAGTAGTTGTTGTTGTGATCGTAGTAGTAGTAGTTGTTGTTGTTGTAGTAGCAGTTATTGTAGTAGTAGTAGTGAAATAGCAGTTGTATTAGTAGTAGTAGTTGTTGTTGTTGTTGAAGTAGAAGAATTAGGAGTAGAAGTAGTAGTAGTAATGGTAGTCATTGTAGTAGTAGTAGCAATAGCAGTTCTAGTAGTAATTATAGAAATAGTAGTTATAGCGGTAGCAACAACAGTTGTAGTAGTAGTTGTAGTAGTAGTAGTAGTTATAGTTGTAGTAGTAGCAGTTGTAGTACTAGTAGTAGCAATAGCAGTAGTAATAGTAGTTGTAGTTATTGCTATAGTAGTAGTTATTGTAGCAATTATAGTAGTAGTAGCAAGAGTAGTAGTTGTATTGGTAGTAGTAGTATTAGTAGCTATAGTAGAAGAAGCAGTAGCAGTAGCAATAGTAGTAGTAGTAGTAATAGTAGTGGTAGTAGTAGTACTAGTAGTAGTAGTAGTAGTACTAGTAGTATTAGTTGGAGTAGCAGCTGCAGCTGTTGTAGTATTAGTATTAGTTGAAGTAGTAGTTGTTGTTGTTGTTGTAGTAGTAGTAGTAGTAGTACTAGTTGAAGTAGTACTAGTGGTAGTTGTAGTAGCAGATGTAGAAGAAGCAGCAACAGCAGTAGCTGTAGTAGTAGCAGTAGTAGTAATAGTAGTAATAGTAGTAGTAGTAGTAGTGGTGGTAGTTATATTACTAGTAGTAGTTGGAGTAGCAGCTGTAGCTGCTGTAGTATTAGTATTAGCTGAAGTAGTATTAGTAGTAGTCATTGTTGTTGTTGTAGTATTAGTTGAAGTAGTAGTAGCAGTAGTTGTTGTAGTAGATGCAACTATTGTAGTTTTAGTATTAGTTGAAGCAGCAGTAGTTGTTGTTGTAGTAGCAGCTGCAGCTGTTGTAGTATTAGTATTAGTTGAAGCAGCAGTCGTAGTACCAGCATTAGAAGTAGTAGTACCAACAGCTGCAATAGTAGTTGTAGTAGCAGTTGTTGTTATTATTATTGTTGTTGTAGTATTAATAGTATTAGAAGTAGTGGTAGTAGTTGCAGTAGTAGTTGTAGATGTAGTACTAATAGTAGAAGTTGTAGTAATAGCAATAATAGGAGAAGTAGTTAGTTATTGTTGTATTTGTAACAGTAGCAGTAGTAATAGTAGTTGCGTTAGTAATAGTAGTTCTAGTAGTAGTAGTAGTAGCAGTAGTAGTTGTAATAGGAGTAGGAGTAGTGGTAGTAGTAGCAACAATAGTAGTAGTAGTTATAGTAGCAGCATTAGTTATTGTAGCAGTAATATTATTTGCACTAGTAGTAGTAGGAGTGGGAGTTGGAGTAAGAGTAGTAATAGTAGTAGTAATAGCAGTGTTAGTAGGAGTTGTAGCAGCAGTAGCAGTAGCAAAAGTATTAGTTGCGATTGTACAATTAGTTGCAGAAGTTGTTGTGGGCATAAAAGTTGGAGTTGGAGTAGGAGTAGTGGTAGTAATAGTAGCAATAGGAGTAAAAGTAGGAGTAGTAGCAGTAGTAGTAGTTATTGCAGCAAGAGCTGTATTAGTCGAAGTAATAGTAGTAGTAACAGGAGTAGGAGTTGGAGTGGTGGGAGCAATAGTAGTAGTTGCAGTAGTCGGAGTAGTAGTTGCAGTAGTAGTAGTAGTTACAATTACAGTAGTAATAGTAGCAGTTGTAGTAGTAGTTGTAGTAGTAGATGTAATAGTTGGAGTGGTAATGGAAGTAGGAGTCGGAGTACAAGCAGTAGTTGTAGTAGTAGTAGTAGTAGTCATAGTAGTAGCAGTAGTAGTAGTTGCAGTAGTAGGAGGAGTAGCAGTACTAGTTATAGTTGTTGTTGTTCTATAAGTGGTAGTAGTTGTAGAAATAGTATTTGTAGTAGTGGTAGTAGTAGGAGGAATAGTAGCAATAGTATTAGCATTAGTAGTAGTTGTTGTTGTTGATGTAGTAGTAGCAATATTCGCAGTAGTAGTAGTAGTCGTAGTATTAGTTGTAGTAGTAGTTATAGTACTGGTTGTTGTAGTAATAGTAGTAGTAATAATAATAGGAGTAACAATAGTAGTCATAGTAGGAGTAGTAATATTAGTAATAGGAGTTGTAATAGGTGTAGTAATTGTAGTAATAGGAGTAGTAGTAGGAGTAGCAGTACAAGTAGTAGCAGTAGTAGCAGTAATAGTAGTAGTCGTAGCTGAAGAAGAAGCTGTGGTGGTGGTGGTTGTGGTGGTAGTAGTAGTAGTAGTAGTAATTATAGTTGTAGGAGTAGGCGTTGTTGTAGAAGTAGTAGTAGTTGTTGTAGCAATTATTGTAGGAGTAGTAGTAGTAGTAGCAATAGTTGTAGTAGCAGAAGTAGCAATAATAGCAGTAGAAGTAGTAGTAGGACTAGTAGTGGTAGTAGAAGCAAAAGTAGTTGTCAAAGTAGTAGAAGTCGCAGTACTATTATTATTATTAGTAGTAGCAGTAGTGGTAACCGTAACAGAAGGAGTTGAAGTGGTAGTAGCAGCAGTAGTAGTAGCACAAGTAGTTGTAGTAGTGATAGTAGTAGTTGTTGTTGTATCTATAGCAGCAGTAGTTGTAATAGTAGTAGTGGCAGTAATAATAGTACTAGTAGTAGTATTAGTAGGGGTACCAGTAGTTGTAGTAGTAGCAATAGTAGTAGTAGTAGTAGTTATCGCAGCAACATTAGTTGTTGTAGTAGTAATAGTATTAGCACTAGTAGTAGGAGTAGCAGTAGGAGTAGGAGTAGAAGTAGTAGTAGTGGTAGTAATAGTGGCAGCAGCAATAGTAGTAGCAGAAGTAACAGTTGCAGTAGTAGGATTAGTTGCAGCAGTAGTAGTAGGTGTAGAAGTAGGAGTTGGAGTAGGAGTAGTAGTTGTTGTTGTAGTAGAGGTAGTAATAGTAGTAATAGGAGTAGTAGTAGGAGTAGTAGCAGTAGTAGTTGCTGTCATAGTAGGAGTTATATTTGTAGAAGTAGTAGTAGGAGTAGTAATAGGAGTAGTAATAGGAGTAGGAGTTGGAGTGGTGGGAGCAGTAGTAATAGTCACAGCGCTAATAGTAGAAGTAGTAGTAGGACTGGTAATAGGAGTATGAGTTGGAGTACAAATAGTAGTAGTCATAGTAGTAGCAGTAGTGGGAGCAGCAGCAGTAGTAGTTGCAGTAGTAGGAGTGGTAGCAATAGTAATAGTAGTTGTTGTTGTAGAAGTAGTAATAGTAGTAGTAGTTGTTGTTGTAGTAGAAGTAGTAATAGTAGCAGCAGCTGTATTAGCATTAGTTGCAGTAGTAGTAGTAGTTATTGTAGTAGTAGCAGTATTTGTAGTAGTTGTAGTAGTAGTAGTAGTATTAGTTATAGTAGTAGTTGTAGTACTGGTTGTAGTAGTAATTGTAGTAGTATTAGTAATAGGAGTATAGTAGTAGTAGTAGTAGTAGTAATTGCAGTAATAGGAGTAGTAGTATAAGTCGTAGTAGAAGGAGTAGTTGTACTAGCAGGAATAGTAGTAGTAGAAGTAGTAATAGTAGTAGTAGTAGTAGTAGCAGCAACAACAGTAGTAGTAGTAGTACTAGTTATAGTAGTAGGAGTAGTCGTTGGAGTAGGAGTTGTAGGAGTAGTACTAGTAGTAGTAGCTATAGGAGCTGTAGTAGTAGTAGCAATAGAAGTAGTAGCAGAAGTAGGAGTAATAGTAGTAGAAGTCGTAGTACTAGTATTTGTAGTAGTATTAGTTGTAGTGGTAATTGTAACAAAAGGAGTTAAAATTTTAGTAGTAGCAGTAGTAGTAGGAAAAGTAGTTGTAGTAGAAATAGTGGTAGTAGAAGTAGTAGTAGTAGCAGCAATAGTAGATGTCGTAGTAGTAGTAATAGGAGAGTAGTAGAAATAGTGGTAGTAGCAATAGTAGTAGTAGACATCGTAGTAGTATTAACAGGAGTAGTAGTAGTAGTAGTAGTAGTAGTAGCAGTAGTGGGAGTAGCGATAGTTATAGCTGTTGTAGTAATAGTAGTAGTCATTGTAGTTGTAACAGAAGCAACAACAGCAGTTGCAATTGTAGCAGTAGTAGTGGTAATATTAGTGGCCACAGTAGTTGTAGTCATAGTAGTAGTAATAGAAGTAGTAGCCGTAATAACAATAGTAGTAGTAATAGTAGTAATAGTCGCAGTAGCGGCATCAGAAGTAGTATTAGTACCAGTAGAAGTAGTGGTAGTAGTGCTAGCATAAGTAGTATTAGTAGCCGTTGAAGTAGTAATAGTACCAACAATAGCAGAAGCAACAGCAGTAGCAGCCGCATTAGCATTAGTAGTAGCAGTAGGAGTAGTAATAGTAGTAGTAGTAGCTGTAATACTAGTAGTAGCACTAGAAGTAGCAACTGCATCAGTAGTATTAATAGTAGTATTAGTATTAGTATTAGTAGTAGTCGTAGTAGCTATTGTAGTAGTAGGAGTAGTAGTAGTAACAGTATTAGTTGCAGCGAGAGTTGTACTAGTAGAACTAGTAATGGGAAGTAGCTGGAGTAGTAGTAGTAGTAATAGTAGCAGTAGCAACAATAGTAGTAGTAGTAGTAGCTGGAGTAGTAGCAGCAAGAGTAGCGTTTGCAATAGTGGCACTTGTAGTAGTAGTAGAAGCAGTAACAGTAGCGATAGTAGTAGTAGTAGGAGGAGGAGGAGGAGCGGTAGTATTAGCAACAGCAACAACAGAAGTAGTAGTAGCAGTTCACTAGTAGTAGTTGCAGTAGAAGCAGCAGCAGCAGTAGTAGTAGTAATAGTAGCGGTAGTAGCTGTAGTAGCAATAGAGTAGCAATAGAGTAGTAGTCGTAGCTAGAATAATAGCAGTAGCATAAGAAGTAGGAGTAGTAATTATAGCAATTCTAGTAGAAGCAGTTGTAGTAGGTGTGATAGTAGTAGCAGTAGTAGCTGTAGTAGAAGCAGTATTAGCAGTAGTATTAGTAGTAACAATAGCAGTAGCAACAGCAGTAGTAGTGGAAGTTGTTGTACTAGTAGTTGCTATTATTGTAGTAGTTGCAGTAGTGGTAGTAGTAGTAGTAGTAATAGTAGTAGTAGTAGTAATAGCTGTAATTGTAGCATTAGTAATAGAAGTTGAGGCAAGAACAACAGTAATATTAGCCGAGCAGTAGCCGTTGTAGTGGTAGTAGCAGTAATAGTAGTAGTAGTAATTATAGTAGTAGTAATAGTAGTAGCAAGAGCAGTACTAGCTGTTGTTGCTGTTGTAATAGTAATACCAGTAGTAGTAGTAGTAGAATTAGCAGTAGTATTAGTAGCTTTAGTAGTAGTTGTTGTTGTAGCCATCGAAATAATAGCAGTAGCATTAGCAGTGGTAGTAGTAGTAGAAGTAGTAGTAGTAATAGCAGTAGTAGTAGAAGTAGTAGTAGAAGTAGTAATAGTAGTTGAAGTAGTAGTAGAAGTAGCAATAGTAGCCAAAGTAGCAGTAATTGTAGTAGTAGCAGCAGTATCAATTGTCACAGTAATAATAGTTGTAGTAGTAGTAGTAGGCATATTAGTACGAGTAGCAGTAGTTGTAGTTGCAGAAGTAGTAGTCGTAGGAGATGTAGTAGTAGTAGTAGTAGTAGTAGTAGTAGTAGTAGTAGTAGTAGTAGTAGTAGTGGTGGTGGTGGTGGTGGTGGTGGTGGTGGTGGTAATTGTAGTAGTAATAGTAGTTGTAGTAGTAGTAGTAGTAGAAGTTGTAGCCTCAACAACAATAGTAGTAGCAGATGTAGTAGTAGTAGGAGAAGTAGTAGTTGTAGTGGAAGCAGTAATAATGGCTGTTGTAGCAATAGTATGAGCAGCAGCAGCAGTAGTAGCAATAGTAGCAGTAGTGGTAGTAGCAGAAGTAGTAGCAGTGGTAGTAGTTAGAGAAGCAGTAGTATAAGCAGAAGCAATAGTGGAAGTAGAAGTCATAGTATATGTAATAGAAGTAGAAGTAGCAATTGTAGCACATGTTGCAATTGTTGTAGTAGTAGCTGTTGTCGTAGTAATAGTTGTAGCAGTAGTAATTATAGTAGTAGTAATAGTAGTAGCTGGAACAGTACTAGTTGTTGTTGCTGTTGTAGTAGTACTAGCAGTAGTAGTCGTAGCAGAAATAGCAGTAGTATTAGTAGCTATAGTAGTAGTACTTGTTGTAGCAAAAGCAGTGGTAGTAGCAGTAGAAGTAGTAGTAGTAGCAGTAGTAGTAGCCGTGGTAGTAGTTGTAGTAGAAGTAGTAATAGTAGTTGAAGTAGTAGTAGAAGTAGCAGTAGTAGCCAAAGTAGCAGTAGTTGTAGTAGTAGTAGTAGTAGTAGTATCAGTTGTCACGATAATAATAGTCGCAGTAGTAGTAGTTGGCATATTAGTATGAGTAGCAGTAGTTTTAGTTGCAGAAGTAGTAGTAGTAGGAGAAGTAGTAGCAGTAGAAGTAGTAGTAGTAGTAGTAGTAGTATTAGTAGCAGTAGCAGTAGTAGTAGCAGCAGCAGTAGTAGTAGTAGTAGCAGCAGCAGTAGTAGTAGTAATAGTAGTAATAATAGTAGTAGTGGTAGTAGTATTAGTAGTAGTTGTAGTAGTATTAGCAGTAGTAGTAGTAGTAGTAGTAGTAGTAGTAGTAGTAGTAGTAGTAATAGTAGTAATAGTAGTAGTAGTAGTAGTAGCGGTGGTAGTTGTAGTAGTAATAGTAGTAGTGTTGTTGTTGTTGTTGTTGTGGCCTCAGCAGCAGTAGTAGTAGCAGATGTAGCAGTAGTAGGAGAAGTAGTAGTAGTAGCAGAAGCAGTAATAATGGCTGTTGTAGCAATAGTATGAGAAGAGGCAGAGTAGTAGCAGTTGTAGCAGTAGTGGTAGTAGCAAAAGTAGTAGCAGTGGTAGTAGTAGGAGAAGTAGTAATAGAAGCAGAAGTAGTAGTCGAAGTAGAAGTTGTAGTAGATGTAATAGAAGTAGAAGTAGCAGTTGTAGCACAAGTTGCAATTGTTGTAGTAGTAGCTGTTGTCATAGTAATGGTAGTAGTAGTAGTAGAATTAGTTGCAGAAGTAGTAGTTGTAGTAGTTGTAGCAATTCTAGCCTCCGTAGTAATAGTTGAAGTAGTAGTAAGAGCATCAATAGTTGCCACTGTTGTATTAGTAGTAGTTGTAGCAGTAGCAAAAGTAGTAGCAAGAGCATCAATAGTAGCCACTGTAGTAGTAGTAGTAGCTATAGCAATAGCAGAAGTAGTAGTAGTAGTTGGAGTAGTGGCAACAGTAGTAGCTGTAGTTGTAGTAGGAGATGTAACAAAAATAATAGTAGTAGTAGAAGCAGTAATAGTAGCTACAGTAGTTGAGTATTAGTAGTAGCTGTTAAGGTAGTAGTAGTAGTAGTAGAAGGAGCTGCATTTGTTGTGGTAGTAGTAGTCGTAGTAGTAAGAGTTGTGGTATCGTTGTCGTGGTAGCAGTAGCATTGGGAGTTCCAGCATTAGTAGTAGAAGTAGTTGGAGCGGTATTACTAGAAGTTGTAGTAGTAGCAGTTGTAGAAGTAGCAAAAATAGCAGGAGTAGTAGGAGTTGTAGTTTCTGCAGCAATAGGTGAAGTAGTAGTAGTAGTAGAAGGAGTACCTATAGTAGTAGTTGTCATAGCTGTGGTGGGAATAGTAGCAGCAGTTGTAGTAGTAGTAGGAGTAGTAGTTGTAGTAGCAGCAGCAGCAGTAGTCATAGTAGAAGCAATAGTATTATTCGTAGGAGTAGTAGTAGCAGTATTAGTAGTAGTAGTATTAGTAGTAGCAGTACTAGAAGTAGCAATAGTAGCAATTCTAGTGGTAATAGTTGTAGTAATAGTAGCAGTAGTAGTAGTAGTAGCAATAGTAGTAGTAGGAGTAATAGTAGTAGTAGTAGCAGTAGTCATAATAGTAGGGGAAGTAGAAGTAGTAGTAGTAGCAGCAGTAGCAGCCGTAGTGGTAGTAGTGGTAGTAGTAGTTGTTGTTGTTGAAGTAGTAGTAGTAATAGTAGTAGTAGTAGTAATAGTAGCAGTAGTAGTAGCAGTAGTAGTAGTTGTAGTAGTAGTCGTAGTAGTAGTAATAGTAGCAATAGTAGTAGTAGCAGCTATAGTAGTAGTAGTAGTAGTAGTAGCAGTCGTAGTTGTTGTAATAGTAGTTTTAGCAGTAGTAGTAGTAGTAGTAGTTTTAGTAGTAGTAGTAGTAGTAGTAGTAGTGGCAGTAGTTGAAGTAGTAGTAGTAGTAGTAGCAATAGTGGCAGAAGTAGGAGAAGTAAAAATAGAAGTAGTAGTAGTAGTAGTCGTGGCAGCCGTAGCAGCCATAGCAGAAGCGGTGGCAGTAGTCGTAGTTGAAGAAAAAGAAGTAGTAGTAGTAGTAGAAATAGTAGTCATAGTTGTTGTAGTAGTATTATTAGTAGGAATAGTTGCAATACTACTAGTAGTATTATTGATAGGAGCAGTAGCATCAGCTGTAGTAGTAGTAATAGTGGCATTACTAGTAGTAGTAGTCATAGTAAAAGTAGTAGTAGTCCTCGTAGTAGTAGTAGTAGTAGTCGTAGCAGCAGTAGTAGTAGTAATTATAGCGATAGTAGTTGCTGTTGTATTAGTAGTAGTGGTATTAGTAGTAGCAATAGTAGAAGGAGTAAGAGAAGTAGTAGTAGAAGTAGCAATTACATTTGCAGTAGTAGTAGTAGTAGGAGGAGAAGTAGTATTAGCATTAGTAGTATCATTAGTAAAAATATTAGTAGTTGTAGTTGTAGCAAGAGTGGTAATAATAGTAGCAGTAGGAGTAGAAGAAATAGTAGCCATAGTAATAGTAATAGAGCAGCAGCAATAGTCGTAGTAGTAGTAGTAGGAGGAGGAGGAGGAGGAGGAGAAGTAGTAGTA
>RXID01017073.1:0-15642 GCA_005019695.1 Trichopus zeylanicus subsp. travancoricus
TAACTACTATGACTTCTACGGCTGCTACAACAACAACCACAGCTACTACTAATAGTAATACTACTGCTACACCAACTACTACTTCGATAATAACTACAGCAAGAATAATAATTACAACTACTACTCCTTCTACTTTTACTATTGCTACTTCCGCTGCTGCTACTACTGTGACTACATCTAGTTCTCCGAATACTACTACTAATGCTACTACTAGTACTACTTTTCCTAATGCTATAATTGCTACTACTACTACTTCTTCTTCCACTTCTATAACTACTCCTACTCGTAAATACTACAACTACTACAAATACTAATATTATTGCTACTACTACTACTACTACTACACCTTCTACTACTATGACTCCATCTCCTACTACTACTACTACTACTACTTCAACTGCTACTCCTATAATTACTACTCCTCCCACTACTACTACTTCTCCCACTATTACTACTACTGCTACAACTACCCCTACCTTTACCACTACTATTGCTACTGCTACTACTACTATTATTACTACTACTAGGTTTATTACTATTAGTAGCGCTATAACTACTACTCCAACAACTACTACTATTACTTCTATGATTAATACTATTATCACTACTACTACTATTACTACTATCGCAACTACTACTACTACTATTATTGCTCTTACTACTACTGCTACTACTGCTGCTACAGCTACTACGAGAACTACTATAACTACTACTACAACTACTATAGCTACTGCTAATATGACTACTGTTACTACAACTAGTACTAAAACAACAACAACGACCACAACTACTACTATTAATACTGCGGCTACTGTTGCAACTGCTACTCCTATTAGAACTACTACTACTACTACCGCTACTAATACTACTACTACTTCGGATAGTACACCAACTACTGCTACTAGTGCTCCTAATACTGCTACTAGTACTCCTATTGCAACTACTACTATTATTACTACTACTACTATTATCACTAGTATTGTTGCTACTACTACTACTACTACTTCTATCACTACTACTACTCTTACTAGCACTACTACTACTACTTCTGCTACTAGTACTAATACTACTACTACTACTACTCCTCATCCTCCTCCTTCTACTACTACTACTATTGTTACTGCTACTACTGCTACAACATCTACTTCTAATGCTTCTACAACTACTTCTACTACTACTACTAATTTTACAACTACTACTGCTACTACTACTATTACAACTACTACTACTAAAGCTGTTGTAGCTGCTACTACTACAAATAATACTACTACTCCTACTACTACAACTACTACTCATGCTTCGACTACTACAACTATTACTAGCACTACTACTACTACTAATACTGCTACAATTACTATTACTACTACTACTGCAACAAATACTACTAATACTACAACTATTACTACCGCTACTACTACTTCCACTACTACCACTACTTCTACCACTACTCCTACTCATATTACTACTCCTACTACTACCATTTCTACTACTATTCCTTCTCCTATTACAACTTCTACTCCTATTACTACTCTTACTGCTACTACTGCTCCTACTCCAAATACTTTTACTATTACGACTACTACTACTACTACTACTACTACTACTATACTACTACTTACTACTACTACTACTACTACTTACACCTCCAGTACTACTACCACTAATACTAATAATACTTCTACTAATACAACAACTACTATCATGTTGCTTCTAATATTACAACTTCTACTACTGCTATAACCAACACCACTACTACTACTGCAACAACTACTACAATTTCTTGTACAAAGACTACTGCTACAACTACTAATACAACTATAACTACTACTATCGTTGTGGCTACTGCTGCTTATACAATGACTACTGCTTCTACTACTACAACTACTACTAGTACTCCTGTAGCAGCTGCTGTTACTACTATAACTACTGCTGCTTCTACATCTATCGCTATAGCTACTATTACTACTACAACCTATGCTACTACTCCTACCGGTACAACCACTACTACAACAACAACAAAAACAATAACTACTACTACTACCACCACTACTACTGCTACTACAACAACCACCACCACCACCACTACTACTACTACGACCACTACTACTGCTATAACTACCACTACTAATTCTACTACTCCTACTGCTACTTCTATTACAACTACTACTACTACTACTAGTACTACTACTACTACTACTAGTACTACTATTACTACTAGCACTATTCTTGCTACAACTACTACTACTACTACCACTTCTACTACTATTAGTACCACTACTACTACTACTACTACTACTACTACTACTACTACTAATACTACTACCACTACTACAACTACAACAACAACAACTACTACTACTACTACTCCTCCTAATACTACTACTATTACTACTACTACTACTGCTACTACTACTACTACAACAACTACTACTACTACGACTACAACTCCTGATACTACTACTACTTCTGCTAAAAGTACTATCACTACTCCTGCTCCTACTATTACTATGACTACTACAACTACTACAACCACTACTACTATTAATACTACTACTACTTCTACGACTTCTGCCACTACATTGACTGCTAATGACAACAACTGCTACTACTGCTATTGCTTGTACTACTACTACTACTACTTCTTCTTCTCCTAAAACTACCACTACTGCTACAACAACTAGTACTACGACCGCTACTACTACTATTCCAACTACTTTTACTATTACTACTACAACTACAGATGCTGCTTCTACTACACCTACTAATCCTACTACCACTACCACTACTACTACTACAATTCCACTTCCTTCTAATATTGCTGCTACTACTTCTACAAGTACTACTAGAATAACAACTATTACTACTATTACAACTCCTACTGCTTCTACCACAACTACTAATTCTACTACTTCTATTACCGCTACTACAATAACTACTACTACTTCTACAACTAGAACTTATGCTACTACTACTATTGCTACTCCACCTCTGCTACCACTACTACTACTAGTACTACTATAGCTGTTGCTGATACTACTAATCCTGCTACAACTACTACTTCTACTGCTGCTGCCGTTGCTAGCACTATTGCTACTACCACTACAACAACTAGGACTACTACATTTACTACTACTACTACTACTCCTTATACTTTTACTATTACTACTACTCTAGATACTATACCTGCTAGTACTACTACTAGTACTACTACTACTACTACTTGTACTATTCTTACAACTACTATTACTACTATTACAACGCCTATTACTTCTACTACTACTACTTCCACTACAACTACCACTGCTACTACCACCACTACTACCACCACTACTATTATTACTACCACTAGTCTTAATACTCCTACTACTACAACTACTACAACTACTACAATGACCTGCAACTACTAATACTGCTCCAAGTACTACTACTATTACTACTACTTCTCCTACGACCACAACTCCTAATACAACTACTGCGACTACAATTGCTAACTACTACGACTGCTACTGCTACTACAACAATAATTACAACGACTACTAGTACTACTACTACTGCTATTACTGCCACTACTACTACAAATACTACAACAAAAACTACCACTACTACTCCTACTACTTTTACTATTGCTACTTTCGTTGCTGCTACTCTAGCGACTACACCTACTACTCCAAATACTGCTACTATTACTACTACTGGCACTACTTTTCCTACCACTACAACTGCTACTTCTTCTACTTCTACTACTACTCCTACTGCTAACTACTACAATTGCTAGAAATACTACTGCTAATACAACTACTATTACAACTTGTACTACAACTATGACTACTACTACTACTACTAGTACGACTACAACTTCTACAACTACTACTGCCACTACTCCAACTACTTTTACAATTAATACTACTACTACTACTACTACTACTACACCTACCAGAACAACTACCACTACTAATACTACTACTACTGCTACTACTACTACTACTACTACTACTCCTACTACTACTTCTACTGCTGCTATTACCAACACCACTATAACTACTACTAATATTACTACTACTATTACCACTACTTCAAATATTACTACTTCTACTACTACTACTACTACTACTGCAGCTGCTGCTGCTATTACCAACACCACTACCACTACTACTAGTACTACTCCTGCTGCTACTACAACTGGAGCTACTACTACTACTACTACTACAGCTACTGCTGCTACTACATCTAGTGCTACAGCTACTACTAGTACCTCTAATACTACTACTTCTAGTGCCTATACTAATACTCCTACTAGTGCTACTTGTACTACTACTACAACAACTACTGCTACTGCAACTACTACTAATATCGCTACGACCACTACTATTGCTACTACTACAACTACAACTATCACTACTACTACTATAACTACCACTCCTAATTCTACTACTCCTACTGCTACTACTGTTACTACTAAGACGACAACAACAACAACAACAACAACTCCTACTACTACTATAGTAACTACGATTGCTGCTGCTACTACCACTGTGGCTATTACTACTCTTTCTGCTGCAGCTGCTGCTAGAGCTCCAGCTACTACTACTATTACTACTACTACTACTACTACTACGATTACTAGTACTACTACTAGTACTACTACTAGTACTACAAGTTCTACTACTACTATTCTACCACTACTGCTACTACCACTCCTACTACTGTTACTACTACAACAACTGCCACTACTACTACTACGACTACTACTACTACTACCGCTACTAATATTACTACTTCTACTTCTGTTACTTCCATGACTATTACAACTGCAGCTACTACTGCTATTACCAATGCAACCGCTACTACTACAGGTACTTCTACTGCTACTAATAATACTACTGCTACTATTATTACTATAACTACTACTACTGCGGATACTAATACTACTACCATTACTACTACTGTTGTCGCTGCAGCTGTTGTTGTTGTTGCTGCTACCATGACTACTATTGCTACTACTACTGCTGCTTCTACTATTACTACTATCGAGGATACTGATACTTGTAGTTCTAGTACTGGTCTGACTACTACTGCTACTACTACTTCTATTACTTCTACTAATACTACTGCTACTTCGACTACCACTACTACTAATAATACTACTATTATGTCTACTACTGCTAATGCCACTACTACCACAACTACAACTACTACTACAATTATTGTTGCTGCCGCTACTATTGTTGTCGCTGTTGCTACAACAACAGCTACTACTACTTCACCTACTACTACTACTAATGACAATACTACTTCTGCCACTATTACCACTACTGCTTCTACTAATACCAATTCTAGAACTATGGCTACTACTTTTGCTACTATTACTATTTCTACTAGTATGGCTACTACTACTACTACTATTACAATAACTACTACAGTTACTACTACTACTACTATAACTACTTCTGTTGCGGATGCGACTACTACTACTACTACAGCTACCACTGCTACTATTATTACTACCATTAGTACAATAACTACTACTACCACAATGATAACAATAACTTTAACTATTACTACTACTGCAACTATTACAACTACTATTGCTACTAATGCTACTACTACTGCTGTTGCTACGACCACACCTACTACTACTACCACTACCACTACTACTACCACTGCTACTGCTGCTACTAGTACTACTACAACAACTCCTACTACTACTACCACTACTACTGTTATCGCTACTACTACTGCTACTATTACAACCACTTGTACTACTACTAAAACTATCTCTACTAGTAATACTATTGCTACTACTACAACTACAACTACCCCTAATACTATTGCCGCTACAGTTCTTACTCCTATTGCTATTACTACTACAACTACAACTACTACACTAACTACTACTTCTACAACAACTACTGTTGCTACTACGATTACTACTACTACTACTACTACTACTCTACAACTACCACTTCTGCTACTACTACGACTACCACTTCTTCTGCTACTACTACTACTACTACTACTACTACTACTACTACTACTACTACTACTACTACAACAACAACACCTACTACTTCGGTAACTGCTACTACTACTACTAGCCATACAACTATTGCTACTGCTACTACCACTACAGCTCCAATTACTACCGCTACAACAACTACTGCTACAACAACAACTACTACTACTACTAATAATAGTAATTCTACTAGTTGTACAACAGCTACAACTAGTACTCATTCCACTACTGCTACTATAATTACTTCTACTACTACAACAATTCCTGCTCCTACACCCACTACTACTACAACTAGTCCCACTACTGCTGCTACTATAGCTACTACTACTCCTACTCGAACTCCTATGCTACTACTACTCCTACTACTACGACTATCACTACCAACAACTACTACTCTAACTACTACTACTACTACTACTACTACTACTTCTATTACTACTACTACGACTCTAACTACTACTACGACTACTACTTCTTCTGCTACTAGTACTTCTACTACTACTACTATTACTATTACTACTACAACAACTACTACTATTACTTCTAATACTACTATTCAGTTACTACTTCCATCACTAATACTACTAGTACTAGTACTACTACTACAGCTACGACTCTTATAGTTACTGCTACTGCTTCTACTGCTGCTACTGCTGACACTGCTTCTGCGGCTGCTACTACAACTGCTAGTCGTATTACTCCTTCTACTACATCCATTACAATTCCTATTCCTACTAATACTATTCTGACTACAACTACTACTCGAACTACAACTACAAGTCCTAACACTCTTACTACTACTACTACTGTTACCCCTATTATGACTACTATTGCCGCTATTACTACTACTGTTCCTACTATTACTACTGTTCCTACTACTACTACTAGTCCTAGTACTCCTACTACTACAACTACAATTATTACTATTGCTACTAATACTATTCTTACTACTACTACTACTATTCGTACGACTACTACAAGTCGTAACACTCCTACTACTACTATTGCTATCCCTATTACGACTACTATTGTTGGTATTACTACTACTACTGCCGCTGCTACTACTGCCACTACTACTCCTGCTACTTCAACCAAAACTAATATAACTACTACGACAACTGCAAATACTACTCCAACTATAACTCCTAATGCTACCGCTACTCTACTACTACGACTACTACTACAACTACGAAACCTACCACTACTGCTACTACTGTAATAATTGTAGCTGCTGTTGCTCCTACTATTATTGTCGCTAGTACTACTACTACTACTACTACTAGTACTTCTACTAAAAATATTACAGTTGCTAGTACCACTATTACTACAACTACTAGTACTATTAGAACTACTACAATAGTGAATATGACTGTTGCTCCTACTACAACAACAACTACTACTACTACTATAACTACAACTATTACTACTTTTCCAATTGCTGCTGCTGCTACTCCTACAACTACCACCACAACTGCTGCTTTTACTACTACTGCTACAACTCCTACTACTATTACTACTACTACTACTATTACACCTACTTTGACTACGCTATTGCTACGACTACTACTACGGCTACTGCAACTTCTACTACTATAACTACTACAGCAACTACTAATACCTCAACTACTACTACTAATACTACTAGTACTACTTCTACTCCTACAACTACGATAATTCCTACAACTAATACTGCTACTACTACTGATGCTGCTACTACTACTACTACAACTACTACTGCTACAACTACTCCTACTACTTCTACTACTACCCCTACTAATACTACTACTGCTGCTGCTGCTGCTACTACAATTTCAGCTACTACTTCCGCTACTACTCGTACTCATACTACTACAACTACTACTACTGCTGCAACTATAACTACTTCTATGACTAATATTACTACAGCAACTACTACTTCTCCTACTCCTACTCCTACTACTACCACTCCTCCTACAACAACTACTACTACTCCTACTGCAACTATGACTACTTCTACTACTACTACTACCCCTACTTCCTCTACTACTACTACTTTTAATACTACTACTCCTCGTGCTACACCTACTATTACTTTGACTACTGCTACTACTACTAATACGACTATAACTCATCCTCCTCCTACTACTACCACTAATACTACCGTTATTCCTCCTACTATGAATACTACTATTACTCCTACACCGACTAATATTCCTACTGCTATTTCTGCTAATACTACTACTAGTACAACTACTACTACTAGTGTTGCTGCAGCTACTACAACAACTACTCCTACTACTGCTCCTACTACTACTCCTACTCCTACACCTCTTCCTCCTCCTCCTCCTCCTGCTACTACTACTACTACATCTACTACTACTACTACTGCGACTACTACTACTACTACTATTACAACTACTTCAATAACTACCGCTACAAAAACCACTTCTACTAGAGCTACTCCTACTACTACTGCTGCTACTACTACCGCTACTGCCACTGCTACTACTACTGCTACTACTACAACTACTAATACTACTGCTGTTCTTGCGGCTGCTGCTACTCTTACTGCTACTACAACTACTCCTGTAAGTACTACTACTATGACTACCACTACTACTACCACAACAACAACAACTACTACTACTAGTAGTATAATAACTTCTACTGTTACAACAACAGCTACTGCTGCTACTCCTGCTACTACTACTACTATTGCTACTACTACTATAGCTACCACTGCTACTACTGCTACTACTTCTAGTTCTACTACTGTTACTTCTGCTTCTACTACTATAACAACTACTTCTACAACACCTACTACAACTACTACTACTGCTGCTACTACAACAATAATAATAACTACTACTAATATAGTTACAACAACTACTGCGACTACTACTGCTACTTGTACTACTACTACAAGTACTGCAACTACTACTACTACATGTATTACTACTAGTACAACAACTAGTACTATTACTATACTATTTGTGCTATTACTACTATCGCTACAACAACAACAACAACTACTACTAATTATGCTCCTACTACAACCACTCTAACAACTGCTACTATTAAAATTGCTATAACTACTACTACTACGAATACTACTACTACAATAACTTCTTTTACTACAAGTACTACAATTACTGCTACTACTACTACTACTACTCCTACTGTAACTACTGCTACTTCTAAGACTACTACTTCTATAACTATTACTACAACTGCTACTATTGTTGTTGCTGCTACTACTACAACTACTACTACTACTACTACTACTACAACAACAACAACAATAACAACAACTACTACTACTACTACTTTGCTAATGCTACTAGTAATACCTCTACTACTGCTACAACTTCAACTACTTCTACTGCTGCTACCACAACTACTGCTAGAAAACTACTGCAACTGCTGCTACAACAATTGCTACTACTACAACAACTACTGCTACCACGACTACTACTGCTACTACTACAACTAACACTACTACTACAACTTGTAGTACAGTTGCTACTACTACTTCAGCTACCACTACTATAATAAATAGTACTGCTCCTACTACTGCCATTGCTACTACTGCTGCTAGTGCCAATACTACTACTGTTGCTATTGCTACTACTGTTACTACAAGTGCTACTCCTAATGCTACTCTTACAACAACAACTACTGCTACCACTACTACTACTACTACAATAACAACAACAACAACTACTACTACTATTACTCCTATTGCTGTTGCTATTTTTGCTACTACTAATGCTACTAATACTAATACAACCTCTACCACTGCAACGACTACTACAACTGCTAGTCCTACAACTGCAACTGCTACTATTAGTATTACTACACATACTACAACTACAACTTCTACTTGTACAGCTACTACAACTAGTACTCATAACACTTCTACCACTACCACTACTACTACTACTGCTACTACTGCTACTACTGCTACGACTACTACTACTATTACTACTACTACCCCCACCACTACCACCACTACTATTGCAACTACTACCACTACTCTTACTACTACTACTACTACTATCACCACCACCACCATCACCACCACCACCACCACTACTACTACTACAACAACTACTGCTACAACTACTATTGCTACTGCTACTACTACTAATACTACTACTACTACCACCACTACTACTACCAAAACAACAACGATAATAACTACTACTAGAACTACTATTATTACTGCTACTTCTCCTACTACTACCACTGCCACTAATGCCACCACTACTACTGTTACCACCACTACTACTGCCACTTCTACTACTGCTTGTACTACTACTAATACTTCTTCTTCTACTTCTTCTTCTTCTACTACTACTACTACTACTACTACTACTACTACTACTACTACTACTACTACTACTACTACTACTACTTCTCCTACTACTACTAGTAGTACTACTACTACTCCTACTGCTACTACCAGTACTACTACATCTACTACTTCGCCTACTACCGCTACTACTGCCACAACTACAAATGCTACAACTACTTCTACTACTACTACTACAACTAGTACTACTACTAGTACTACTACTATTACTGCTATTATTGCTACTACGACTAATAGTAGTACGAATACAACCACTACTGCTGCTACTGCTACTACTACTACTACATCTGCAACTATTGCTGCTGCTATAGCTACTACTACTTCTACTACCACTACCACACTAGCCACTACTTTTTCTACTACTACTACTACTACATCGATGGCTACAGTTATAACTCAACTTCTCCCACTACTACTATGACAACTTATACCACCACTACTACTACTACAAGTACTGCTACTACAACTGCTGCTACTCCTACTACTACTGCTGTTACTAATACTACTACTATTTCTACCACTACTACAGCTACTACTAGTACTACTGCTTCTACTACTACTACTACTACAACAACTACTACTACTACTACAGCTAATGCTTTTACTACTACTGCTACTGCTTTTACTACAACTACTACTGCTTTTACTACTACTATTACTAATCCTGCTACAACAACTACTGCTGCTACTACTAATACTACTAGTACAACAACTTTTACTATTACCACTGCTGCTAGTGCTACTAATACCATTACAGCTACTACCACTGCTAGTACTACTATTGCTACAACTGCTACTTCTACTACTGCTAGTACTGCTATTATTTCTTCTAATGCTATGACAACTACTCCTAATAGTACTACTACAACTTTTGTAACAAGTACAACTGCTACAACTCCTACAACAACTACTACTATGAATCCTACTACTAGTAGTATGACTATTACTGCTACTAGTACTACTACTAGTACTACTCCTACTTCTACTACAACTACTACTATTACATTGCCAAATACTACTACTACTACTGCTGTTGCTGCTAGTTCTACAACAACTACTACTACTACAACAACTGCGATAATGCTACTAGTACTAACTCTACTACTACAACAACTACTACTACTTTGACTGCATCTACCACAACTATCGCCACTACAACTACTGCTACTATGACTATTGCTGCTACTAAAACTGCTAATAGAACTACTACAACTGCTACTACTGTTGCTACTTCTACTATAGCTCCCACTGCTAATTTAGCTACTATTACAGTAATAACTAGTTCTGCTACTGCTGCTCCTACTGCTACTATTGCTTTTATTGTTGCTCCTACTACTACAACTACTTTTACTACTGCCGCTACTGCTACTAATGTTACTACTAGTAGTAGCACTGCTAATACTACAACTACTACTACTATAGCTACTGCGACTACTACTACTACTACTACTACTACTACTACTACTATTACTACTACTACTACTACTACTACTTCGGCTACAACTACTACCGCTACTGCTACATCTATGACTACAACTGCTAATACTATTACTACTACTAATAGCACCACCACCACCACGACTACTACTACTACTACTTTTACTACTGCTTACTACTATTCCTGCTATTACTACTACTCTACTACTTCTGCCACCAACAACAACAAACTTATTACTGCTGTCAGCTGCTGCTCTGTTGCTACTACAGCTACATCTGTTACTGCCTCGTACTGCTACTACTTACTATACTCCTACTACAGCTAACTACTACTACTCCTACTACTACTACTACTACTACTACTAGTAGGAGTAGCAGTTGGTGTTGAAGTAGTTGTACCACTACTACTACTACTACTACTGCTACTATTACAACAAAAACTACTACTATAGCTGTTACCACTACTACTATGGCTACTACTACGACTACTACTTCTACTACTAATACAACTAATACTACTACTACTGCTATGGCTACTACTATTGTTGCTACCCCAACTAATGGTAGTACTATTATTGTTGCTATTACTTCTTGTACTACAGCTGTTGTTCCTACTAACACGACTACTACCACCGTAACTACTAGTACTTCTACTTCTACTACCACAACGAATACCACAACTACTGCTAATACTACTACAATGACCCCTACTGTTACTGCTGCTGCTAGATCTATAATAACTATTACTACTACTGATGCTGCTGTCACCACAACAGCTACGACTACTGTTACCACTACTTGTACTACTGCTACTGCTGCTACTATCACTAGTACTGTAACTAACACTACTACTACTACAACTTTGACTATTGCAACTCCTGTTGCCACTGCTACTACTACTGCTGCTGCTCCACCTACTACTACTACGGCTACTATTACTGCTACTGCTGCTACTACTCCTACTACTACTACATCTCCTACTATTACTAGTACTGCTACTACTACGACTGCTGCTGCTACTACTACATCTTCTATTTCTACTACTACTTGTACTAATGCTACTACTTTTGCTATCACCACAACTACTAGTACTATTACAATTGCTATTACTAATACTACTATGACTATTACTACTGCTACTACTACAATTACTACTACTACTGTTGCTGCTACTTCTGCTACTACTATTACTATTACTATTACTACAGCTACTACTGTTACTACTGCTACTGCTACTACTACTGCTGCTGCTGCTGCTGCTGCTACTCCCATAGCAACTACTGCTACTACGATCGCTACTAATGCTACTACTACTACTACTACTATTGCTACTACCACTACTACTGCTACTACTACTACTTCTACTACTACTACTACTACTCCTACTACTACTACTACTACTCCCCATATTACTGGTAATACTACTGCTACTATAACTACCATAATGGCTTGTATTATGACTGCTAAAACTGCTACTACTACTATTATAACTATTGCTACTACTATTGTTGTTGTTGCTACTACTACTAAAACTATAATAACTTCTCCTACTACTACTACTTTTGCTACTACTACTATTGCTACAACCACTGCTACTGCTTCTACTGCTACTACTACTACTACTATGACTACTACTACCACTTCTGCTCATACTACTACTGCTGCTGCTATTGCTACTACTGTTACTGCTACTGCTGCTACTACTGCTACTACTATTGCAACTACTACCACTATTATTACTACTATTACTACCACTACCACAATGACAACAACTAGTAGTAGTAGTAGTAGTAGAAGTTGCAGTAGTAGTAGTTGCAATAGTAGTAATAGTAGCAGTCATTGTCATAGTAGTAGCAAGTATAGTAGTAGTTGTTGTTGTAGTAGCAGTAGCAGTAGTAGTAGTACTTGTAGTAGTAGTAGTAGCAGTAGTAGCATAGTAGTAGTAGTAGCAGCAGCAGCAGCAGTACTAGTATTAGTAGCAATAGTAGTCATAATAGTATAAGTAGTAATAGGAAGTGTAGTAGTAGTCTAGCAATAGCAGCGGTAGGAGAAAGGGTAGTAGTAATAGTAGTAGTACTGAATGTAGTAGTAATAGTAGCAATAATAGCAGCAGTAGTAGTAGCAGCAACGATAGGAGTAGTAGTTGTTATTTCAGTTGTTGGGGTAGTTTCAGTAGTGGTAGTAGTTGTTGTTTTAGTAGTTGGGGTAGTTTCAGTAGTAGTAGAAGTCGCAAGAGTAGTAGTAGTGGCTATAGAACTTGCGACAATAATAATAGTAGTCATAGTGGTGGTAGTTGTCGTAGTAGAAGTAGCGGTAGTAGTAACAAATGGAGAATTAATTATATTTGTAGTAGTACTACTAGTATTAGTAACAGTTGTAATAGTAGTTGTAAAAATAGTTGCTGTAGTAGTAGTAATATTAGCAGTAATAGTAGATGTAGTACTAATAGTAGCATTAGCAGGAAGAGGAGTAGTAGTAGTAGTAGTAGTAGTAGTAGTAGTAGTATTTGTACAAGTATTAGTAGTAATTGTAGTAGTAGTAGTAGTCATAGCGGTAAGAGCAGTAGAAGTAGTATTAGTAATAGTTGCAGCAATAGGCATTGTAGTAGCTGTAGTTGTAGTAGTACTGGTAGTAGCAGTAATTATAGTAGTAGCTGTAGCAGCAGCAACAACAGCAGTAGTAGTAGCAGTAATAGCAGTAGTAGTAGAAGTGGTACTAGTAGCAGCAATGGCAGTAATGGTAGTGGTATTTGTAGTAGTAGTAGCAGCAATAGTCATAGAAGCAGAAGTAGTTGTGGTCCTTGTAGCTGTAGTTGTTGTAGCAGTTGTAGTAATAGTAGCAGTAGTAGTAGTTGTAGCAAATGTAGAGCACAAGAAGTAGAAGTAGGAGTAGGAGTAGTAGTAGTTGTTGTAGTTGGAGCTATAGTAATGGTAGCAGGAGGAGTAGTAGTACCAGTAGCTATAGTAGTTGTTGTTGTAGTAGTAGTAGTAGAAGTAATAGTAGGAGTAGTTGTAGGAGTAGGAGTTGGAGTAGTAGTTGCAGTAATATTAGTTGTAGTAATAGTAGTATTAGTAGTAGTGGTAGGAGGAGGAGGAGGAGTAGTAGTAGTATTAGTTGTTGTTGTAGTAGTAGTAGTCTTGGTAAAAGTAGTAGTAGTAGTAGGAGTAGCAGCAGTAGCAGCAGTAGTAGTAGTTGCAGTTGTAGTAGTATGAGTAGCAGCAGCAGTAGTAGTGATAGTAGTAACAGCAACAGTAATAGCAACAGTAGCAGGATTAGCAGTTACAGAAGTAGCAACATTAGTGATAGTAGTTACAGAAGCGGTAGTAGCAGTAGTAGCAATAGCAGATATATTAGTAGTAGTAATTGTAGTAGTAGGATTAGTAGTAGTAGTAGTAGCAGTAGTAGTATCAGCTATAGCAGTATCAGTAATAGTAGTACTAGTAGTAGCAGTAGTAGCAGCAATAGTATTAGCAGAAGTAGTAGCAGTAGTACAAGTAGTTGTAGTAGTTGTAGCAATAGTAGTAGTAGTAGAAGTGGTAGCATTGTCACAAGTAGTAGTAGTAGTTGAAGCAGTAGTAGTAGTAGCTGTAACACTAGTAGCAGTAGTTGTAGTAGTGGGAGAAGTTGTAAGAGTAGTAGCTATAGCAGCAGCAGTAGCAACAATAGTAGTAGTAGTTATTGTTGTTATTATTGTAGTAGTAGTAGTAGTAGTACAAGTAGTAGTAGCAGCAGAAGTAGTAGTAGTAGTAGTACAAGTAGTAGTAGCAGCAGAAGTAGTAGTAGTAGTAGTACAAGTAGTAGTAGCAGCAGAAGTGTAGTAGTCGTAGTAGTAGTAGTA